>SSHR01000329.1:0-33616 GCA_006518225.1 Fusarium neocosmosporiellum | reverse complement strand
TTAAACCTTATTAAACTAAGTCTACTGGGTTAAGAGGCTCGAGTATTAGGCCTCTATTGTTTTTTATTAACATTTTTTTTAGGCTACTTTGATCCCCTTGACGGTTGGTAGTCTCGAAAATAATAGTAATAGAAATAGAAACCGTCCTACGTCTCGGGAGTTATGGGTGTGCAACATTGGGTGTGGGCAGAAGAGATTGAATTGAGCTACTGAACTAATCCTGTAACGGGGGACAGGCCGGGGGCTTATGTACTGCTACTCTCCCTTAGATGCATAGGAATGCTGTTGTAATGAGCAGGGAGCCAGGGAATGCGTTGAGCCCTCTAGTCTCACCCTGTGGAATCCTCCCTGCGCCCCTCATTCCTGCGCCAATTCCAACAGTCTGGGCATGTTGGAGGAAAGGATCACGACAAGGACATTGTATCTCAGTATTATCTTTGGTAGTCTCAAAACAGGCCATTTTTATCAGTATCTCTAGTGCATGTGGTTGGGAGTGTAGTACAGTTACCAAGGCCCAATGTTTCTCCTAGTGTGCCAATCCTCCGTCGGGTCCATGTGTCATCAAGACATCCACAATCCGAGATTCCCTGTCACTTCAATTATCGTCCAAGAAAGAGGGTTAAGAGAGATGAAGATTGGAACACTATAGGGTGCTGCGGCCAATATGGGGCCGGCCGTGGCTTCGTGGATCACAGGCAGATAGTGATATTCACCTACTCAAAATGTGGGACATGAAAGAGTGAGCTAAGGTAGACGGGATCTAGTAAGTAAAGCAGAGTGTGCTATTACTCGGTCAACCTTTGTTCAGCAGAGTGCTGGGATGTTGAGAAAGTATCCTGACGTTCTCGAGATCCATTTATAGCGTGTATTTCACCCCTTGAAAGCATGCATAGTACACGATACTCGATGTGAAACATGATCTTTATTTTCAGATGAAACGCGGTTTACAGGGTAGCAATACCACGATGGCACTAAGATGTGAAGAGTAGGAATGTTGTAAATTTTGTGCTACATACAGCTATATCTAAACAGCTCAGAACCCTTTCGCTTTCGTTCTCATGCAGCAGCAACACTGGCAGGCTTGACCTGGCTATCAATGGTCTTCTGAAGACCCTGCTTGTAGAGTTGAGCCCTGCCATAAGATTCGGCGTAGGACGCCGATACAACCTGCTCAACAGTGGCGGGCTCAAACTTGGCTGGGTCTTGGGGAGCCTTGCAAGTGGGAATGCAGTCAACAACGTAGTCGGGGTTGCCCGAGACAAAGACAGGGATTGAGTAACGCTCCTTGCCGGACTTGTTGATGACCCTGTGGACGTTGCTCTTATACTTCTCGTTGGTCCATCGAGCCATCAGGTTGCCCAAGTTGACAACAAGAGCTCCTTCGGTGGGGGGGACCTGGAGTTGCGGTTAGTTGGCAGTTCACAGCTAACGTATAAGATCTGAGCGTGGCATTAGGGCTTACATCAATCCAGACGTTGTTCTTCTGGTCCCAGACTTGCAGACCATCAACCTTGTCTTGAAGAAGCATGGTGATAGCACCAAAGTCGGTATGGGCACCGATTCCTCGAGTCAGCTTCTCATCAGCGTCGGCTGGCTGGGATGGGTAGTGAAGCAGCCTCATGGTGGCAACAGCGCCATCCAAGAAACGAGAGAAGTAGGTCTCTTCGAGATCAAGAGACAAGGCAAGCACCCTCATCAGGTCAGACGCTAGCTTGAGAGTGGAGTGGTAATACTCCATACTGTGGCTCTTGAATTCGGCCAAGTCATCACCGAGAGCCTCAGGCCATTGGTTGGGGCCACTGTTGAGCTTCTTGTTGACAAAGTAGGGGTGAGTCTTGGGAATGTCATCACCGATGTAGAACCCCTCCTTCAGCTCAGGCTGGGTTCCCTCCTCGAGGATCTGCGACCGCAACATCTCGTATCCTCGGTTCCAAGTGGTCTTGTCCTTGGAGACCTCGTCCTTCTCAGCTTGTGAGAGAGAGAAGAACTTCCTGGCGCAAGCAAGAGCTTGCTTTTGCTGCTGCAGTGGCACAGAGTGACCGGTGATCTGGAAGAAACCATTGTAGAGGCAGCTTTGGCGGACTTGGTCCACAACTGCCTGCTTGCGGGCGGGATCTTCAGAGTAGAAGCCTGGGCCAATTAGAAACTGTTAACAACTCTATAGGAGAACCCGCAACCTACCAGAGAAGTCAATGATGGGGATCTCGAGCTGAGCCATTGTGGAGAATTTTGTTGGTTAATTGACAAAGGAGATTGTCGGGTTGTTGCTGAAGCAGATGTAGAGTTGTTATTGAAGTCCTGACTGTAGATGCTTTGGTGTCCGAATAAGCCAAAGACTTCGTAACCCCAGAGTTAATAAATAACTGCGAAGCAATTCAAGATGATCATGAAAATACACCAAGATTATCTTGAACCCCTCCGGAGCTCTCCGACACTCCTTTCGGGCTTTGTCACCCCAAGGCCGAGCGCCCGAGATGATCCTCCAGCTAAGAACCGCCGACAACCGAGAAAGCGATGTTATTAAGGTGCGGGGAAAGTGGGAGACCCCCATTCTTGACACTTCACTCATCGCCTCGGGCTGGGATTGGCCAGTGAATTACGCCTGAAAGAGTAGCTGTTGTCGAGGACGTGGGAGGGAACTTGGAAGGGGAGATGGAGGTTCGGGAAATACGTCGCTTATGACTGCAAGTCCCTATCGCCCAATTCTCGCCTCTCTTTCCCTCCCCGTCTCTCTCAGTCGGCAGTTTTAGGGATCGGATTCATGAGATCGACAACATTGAGAACCTCAAACTGTGGCTGAATGGCCCTGAACACCACTTGAGAAAGGTGAGTCAATCAAGTCCCCTGGCCCTGAAGAATCGGACGCAATGATATTTACAAGAATCGGCACTCCTACATGCTGCCTCACTACCGGTACTCGGGAAACTCCCAGTCTGAAGTCCTTCATTCCTCATGCATCTCCTCGTTAATCGCTGACCTTTCCGATGTCAACTCCTCGCGCGGCTTTTTGGCTATCTCTTTGCCCATTGGAAAGTCGACATTCTCATTGATCTGATGCCAAAGTTCAGGCGGCAGATTTCTGACCAACGCCAAGTCTTCAACCTTTTCCGACCACCGGTCTTGTTGTTGTGGAGGGATGCTGGCCGTTGAAATGATGGGGTTCATCGGGTCGACGAGAAACAAGCCAGCATCTTGCAGTGGCCTAGACAAGTCTTGTCAGCCAGCTCAAAGGGGCCCAGACGGTGCTGGTAGACATTGGGATAAAAGATGGCTCGTCCTTCTCTAGTGAGTACGCTGCCAATTTCCTGCAGTCTACTCCCACGGACATCGATGGCGAAGATCTTCGCAATGCTAAGCCAATCGCCATATGTAGTCCAACTTTTTACCCAGGTTCTCCCTATTTCCCTGGGTGCGAAAGCTAACGTGAGGATCTACAATGTTATCGCAATCGTAGTAGAACAAAGCCGTGGCACAGATCCGCTCGGTGGCTTGACCTTCAATTTGCCATGCGCTTCCTTGGTAGGTTTGTTCCTCGGGCGTTAGATGAATATCGGCCATCTCGACGACGACCCGAATTTGAGATACGTTCACGCCAATCATTGCTCTTGGACCGATTTTCTAGACATCTCTCTTGAAGAAGCCCTTGTTTGTCGCGGACATGGTTGGCCTGTAGTTTGACGAAATGGTCCTCGTCAAGCCTGGGTTCTGGAATCAAAAGTTTGTGCGTTATCTCTCACCATTCTTGGTCCAGCCTCTGGCTTTACTCTGTGAAAATATCACTGTCTCCTTGTATTCCTTCAGGTCTATTAGTCGGCTTACATTTATACCTGCATACTTTGGGTACACTGCAGCGATATCTGAGGACCTTGATGCGCTGAAACTGGGAAACCTCGAAGGCTTCGTCAGTCGAGCGGTAGACGATATCCCATGCTGGAAGGGACTTTTCGATAAGCCTCTCTATCATTAAATAGAGCGTTGCATATCGTATAGGACGCAGATTGTTGATATAGCTATCGATGCGAGGCTTTTCGCCCGTCAGATCGACATTGCAGGGAAGCCACTGAAAACGTTCCCCAAAGACTTTCTTCCTCAATGGGGCCAGTATCGCGGTACAAGGGTTGAATATTGGTTTAGGCGGCTGGGTAATGACCTCTCCCATGTCACAGTAGTCGATGCAGCCGTCAAGCGGTACATGTTGGTCGGGCAAGATTTTGGAGCTCCTATATACCAAAGGCCAGAGCGACGGATCTACCAGGTTGAGAATCTTTCCATCGCTACCTGGCTGCCAGTCTTTCTGAGACTTTTCCAATTTTTCCAATGGCTCAATAGTAGCCTCGAGTGCTTCCTTCAAGTCATGGGCGACGAGGGTGTCTGAATTGATCACATAGGCGGCGTAGCCCATGACAGGAACCAGCCCCGTTTCCTCAAAGAGCTTTGCCTTGTTGGCCAGTTCTGCTAAACACTATAAGCAAACAGCCAAGAGGAGAGACAGAAATAACGGGTGATCTGGGCCGTCACTTACAGCATCTGCCATTGCCTCTGTAAAGTCGGCGAGTGGTCGATACTCGGCCCAAGGCAATTCAAGGACTTGCTTCTTCCAATGGAGGACAGTTTCAGGGTTTCGGACCTTTAACCACCACTCTGACCTGTTGGTCGTGTCCTCGATGAACTTGAGCATGCAGACTTCGCGATTTGTGAGCGTTGATGCGTTCCAGCCGCCGTAATCGATACCTGGCAAGGATGGTGCATGCGGGCCGAACCCGCTCAGGTGACGAGTCAAAGGAAGACCGTAGCCCAGATGCATGAAGGGGCCCCCGGGGTTCCAGGGATTAGAGGAATCAGTCTTGATCTTGAAAAGAGTAGCAGGTGCGGCTATGCACTCGCTGTAGGGCCGTTCTGCAATCTGAAATTGAGGACGAAATCCAGAAAGATTTTCACAGAAGTTGCATCTGGGCTAATATGGCTATTAAATATGTCCACGAACTTTTCCTTGACATCTTGAACAGAGGGAGGCGAATCTGAAGCATTGAATACCCAGGACTCGATCGCATGTCTCTCGTCTTGCGTCAGAAACTCTCTATCCCTTGTAGAGTTTTGACCGCCAGAGAAGAAACCTGAGCCAGAATCTGAGTCGGAATCTCCCCAGCTGGGATCTTCTTCGATATCCATTGCAAACACTTGGCTTATCAAGCTTCACCATGGCAAGCTGCACTTGTAGTGAGGGATATTTTCCGAATTGCTGGTCAGCAGCAGGGATGACATCATGGGCCAACATTCCCAGCCCCCCATTATCCATACTCTCCCTTGTGAGGCTTCAACCTTGATCTCACATTGAACATAGTCAAACATAGCCATGTCCAGCCACTACAAGAAACACACCCATTATAAGCTATAGGCTGATAATCTATCAAAGTCTGTAAACCTGTTGCTGTTGTTCTCTGCCTCTCGCTGCCTGGTCCTGAACTTGTCCTCTCATTGACCACTTTCCGCCAGTGGCTAGGCGCAGCCAATGATGATATACCATGCTTCCTTTAAAACAAAAGCAACAGACCCTAGCCTGTGTGAGGTGACAAAGTGATTCTCAATATGTACAGTCAGCAACTGTCATTTTAGGCAAAGTCCTTTCGTGGGACGGAAAACAATACCCCGACGGGAACAACACCAACCTCGGCTTTATTTCCCCCGCGCGAGTTGCTTTTCCGTCAACATCTCCCACCCTTCACCATCTCTACTCGTCTGAGTCCCTTCCTTATCTGCACTTTTTCCGTGGACGCCTTGGCTCGAGGTGACGTCTTCTTTGTTTCGGTTGGTCAAGGTCAGTGCCAAATGGCTTCAGAGCGTCAACTACTACCCGCCCCTGCTGGCGAGACCACGCGTGTGTTGAGGAGACGGAAAAGGAACAGCGAGAGGGTGAGAGTAACGCGGGCATGCGATCGTTGCAAGAAGTGAAGCCACTTGAACCATCTCTCAGTGACTAGAGGGCTAATCAGTGGTGTCTCTTCTAGGCGGAAAATTAAGTGCAATGGCATTCAGCCGTGCGAGTTCTGCATGCGGGCAAAGGCCCGTTGCACATTTGACTCTGCCTATGCAAGAGGCCGAGTACCCATCATTCCCCCAGCACCAGACGTTGACCATGGAACCATCACTATACCGACCTCGCCTCACTTGGACTCTGGCGAGAGTCCCTCAGTCTCAGCACAACAAGCCCCAGTGACACCTAGCACGGAGGGGGCAGATGCTCCTACAGGCTTGCAGAACTACACCCTGGCAACCAACAGTCTCATGCCTCCAGAGGAAGCACCCCCGGTAGCATCTCTGCAGCATTCTCCAGAGCCGCCCCAGGAGGATCTACAGGGACACTATATTGGTCCCGCTTCTGGTGTTTCCTTTCTGCTAAGGGTCCAAAAGCGCCTCCATCAAGCCATCTCATTCTCCTTACCGGGAAGCATCTTCACATTTGGCGATGCTCCTCTTCATCCTCCCGATTTTGATCCGTCCTTTTGCATGATGCTTCCCAGAGACGACGCCCAGCGCTTGATAGATCGATACTTTGACTTTGCCATGCCGACACACCGCTTCCTGCATCGTCCCACAATTCAGGAGTGGTTTGTCGAGTTCTATGATACCCTGGGTACGATGCATGATGTGAGCAATGCTCCAGCCAAGATCGGATTGCTATTCATGGTGTTTGCCCACGCCAGGGTGTACATGCCCGAGGATGACAGGCCTGGTCCGTCAGATCTAAGGTGAGTGCATCATCCCGCATAAGTGAGATATAGCTAATATCATGAAACCTAGTTCTCGTTACTATCTTGCGGCGGAACACCAACTCTCAAAAGAGAGTGGCTCAATACGTCTCACCAGCGTTCAAGCCCGCCTACTGCAGTGCTACTACCTCCTAACTCAGTCCCGAGTCAACCATTGCTGGAGCCAGTTTGGTACAGTGACCAGCTTGGCCCTTGCGATCGGCCTGAATAGGAATAAACGCCCCGGTGCGACAAGTGGCCTTAGTCAAGTTGAAGTTGAAAGTCGTCGTCGAACTTTTTGGTGTGCGTACACCTTGGATACGTATCTCAGCATGTCTTTGGGTAGGCCACGGTCATTTCACGACGATGATATTGACACGGAGCTTCCTGCATGTGTTGAAGATCACGAAATAACAAGAGACCACATCAGCACATCCGCGCTCAACAGGGGGTACTCGATTATGCTGGCTCCTCTTGCGCATATGAAGTGAGATGGCCGCATGCCCACTTGGACGCTCTGAACTAACTTGACAGACTTGCTCGTATCATTAGCAAGATACTCCGCAGCCTGTACTCCATCAAGCCCGTATCAGCCAGTCGTCGAGCGGAAGAAACAGAACGTATCTCCAAAGACTTGGACGAATGGCGAGCCGAGCTGTCTCGATTTCTCGATGCCGACTTTTTTAGTTCGTCCCTTCTAGTTCCAATCTTTCAACGACAGAGGAATGTTCTGAATTTGACCTTCTACCATGCCATCATCCTCACCCATCGGCAGTCGGTGCTCAACAACTTCGCACGAGTGTCACAGCAGGGGGTGAGGTCCATGAATGAGAATCCCAAACATGAAGAGAGTGTGAAGCAGTGCTTAAAAGCAGCCATGGAGACGGTGGAAACAATTGATCAGATCACGCACAGCCGTCAAATGTTCCGCGCATTCTGGGTTCGTCTTGCTTGATCATCACTTTCTAGACGTATGGCTAACTAGCGACAGATCACGGCATACTTTGCCTTTACAGCAGCAATGGTGCTCTACATCTACGTCATCCAGAAATGGGCATCTCCATTTGAAGAGTATAGCAGCCACTTCGCAGCTGCGACCCGATGCCAGTCTCACATGTCTGCCATTGCCGAGAAGGGTTCCTTGTTCGAGCGCTACTGCCTCGTTTTGGAGGAACTGCGAACCGAAGCCTTGCGCCATATCAACCGCATGAACCCGTCGACAAACGGCCTCGAAGGCATCGATACTCAACTGCAGGATATTGGCTTCCAAAACGTCGGGTTGGCCATGGACGGCAGCCCCAGCAACGAGACGACCTACACAGACTTAATAGGACAGGGGGCTATGGACTTTAGCACTCTTCAAGGGTCTACCCTCACTGACTTTTCTGGCTGGAATCAGTTCGCTTCTATGGTGTCTTCAGGGCTGGGCAACCTTGATGTTTTCCTCAACGACGACATCTTCAGGATCTAAATCAGGCCATAGAGGGCAGAATGGTTCAATCTCAACCAATCAATAACACCCCAGCACGGAGAAGCAACGAACACCCCCGTAAGCCGGTGTTCGCGGAACGGAGATAGCGTAGCCTTCGCTTAGCTATCACGGTGCCTCGAAAGAGGGTATCGGCTACAGTAGCAAAGATCAAGTTATCAATACGGCCGAGACTAAAACCGAATGCCGTGAAACAAGCGTAATAGTGCGACAATCAATCCCCACGTCGAGCAGGCATCCGGCCGGAACAATGGTTCGCTCAGCATCGAACCCGCCGCTTGGAGTACGCACTGTCCAGACCGGACTGGCTCTCTTTTTCCGGTGCTTCCCCTCACAAGTCGTGCCATCACTTGCCACTATCCGTCGGAAAAGACGTGACGGATATGCACCCTTGGATGCAAATCCGTGACCGAGGCACAGAACTGTCTAAATGGGGCGGAACTTGCCACGAGTCGCAGTTGTTGTCGTCTAGACTATTTCAGAGGTACATTAATCTATCCTCTCTTGTCAGTTGTCACCGTCTGCAGTCTTGCCAATTGTATGTGGGCACTATCGGATCCTTTTCCCTCCTTGGCCAACTAGTCCCCCCCTACACCACCTATCCAATCTTACAGACTCCCACTATGGCATCAGCAGTTGCCAAGCGCCTTCAAGGCAAGACTATTCTCATTACCGGTGCCTCATCCGGCATCGGACGCTCAACAGCCTTTGAGTTTGCGCGCACTAGCCCCAATGACCTGAAGCTCATCTTGGCCGCGCGTCGAGTAGACAGCCTTAAGAGCATTGCGGCCGACATTGCCAAGGAAGTGGGAGATGGAGTCAAGGTCCTACCAGTTCAGCTTGACGTCAGCAACCCAGATGAGGTGCGAGGATTCGTGGATAAGCTGCCTGCCGAGTTCAAGGAAGTGGATGTTCTAGTCAACAATGCGTGAGTATCTGTATGAGAAACTGCAGAGGAAATAACGAGCTAATGAATCGTCAACAGAGGTCTTGTCAGGGGAGTGGCCAAAGCACCCGAAATTGCGGAAGATGATATGAACGTCATGTTTGCAACCAACGTGACTGGGCTTATCAACATGACACAAGCCATTCTTCCCAGCATGTTGAAGCGTAACAACGGCGAGGGAGCTGGTGACATCATTAACATTGGCTCGATCGCTGGTCGTGAGCCGTATGTTGGAGGTGGAATCTACTGCGCCACAAAAGCAGCTGTCCGATCCTTCACTGATAGCTTGCGGAAAGAGCTCATTTCTAAGAGAGTCCGTGTGATCGGAATCGATCCCGGTCAAGTCGAGACGGAGTTCTCTGTAGTGAGGTTCTACGGCGACAAGTCCAAGGCCGACGCTGTCTACGCGTGAGTTCTCCCTCTGCCTACGTATTTACTCTTCTGCAGGATTTATTGATCATGTTTTAGGGGCTGTGAGCCATTGACACCCGATGATATTGCCGAGGCGGTTGTGTTTGCCGCCGGAAGGAGAGAGAATGTGGTCATTGCTGATACGCTGATCTTCCCCAACCATCAAGCCGCTGCTACAATTATGCATAGGAAGACTTGATGACTATTTTTTGGGGAAATTTTATCCTGTGGCTAGGATTATAGATCTATTCAATAGACTTGCTGAACTGGTTCGATCATATGTGCCCCCTCGACTCCTCTAACCCTCTCCGTGTTGTTCAATGAAGCGATTGCCATACGTTCGCACATCACCAACATCTTTGACAGCCTACCATTCCACATAGGAATTGGAGTGTTATACACCGTTGGGTTCGGTGTCAACATGCTGATCCAAACTGTACTCTTTGCAATTGTGCCCGACACCTTGTCTATGACAATGTTCCTGTAAGAAAACAAACAACTCAAGGGCTCGCTCTCGTTGACCATGAGCAATGAAGTGAAACCATCAAAAACAGTCATGATGCTCCTTGAGAACACCGACCTACCTCCAGGATATTCCCCGGACAAGCTCCAGCGCTCAACAGCCGAATCTAGATATGTTACGATCGAGCTAATCTTGGTGTCTCGGCAACACTCCGACATAACCGGCCCATTCGCGATATCTGGCCTTTCTCAACTGACCATGACTCATGCAATGTGACGCACACACGGCTTGGTGTTGCATCGTCTATCCGGTCTTGCGGGGGATCGGCACTCCGCATCTATCCGTCGGAAAAGGAGTGTGGCATACCCGTCGGAAATGTCACTTCCAGCCACTCCTTTCCGAGTATGGCATTTCCTGCGAGGAATGGCCTGAGAAGCTTGAATTGAAGGGTCGCGTAGAACTTCGTTTTCTGACGCGTCAGTAATGAAAGAACGGCATGAGCATTCGGATGGAGATGTGAAATTAAGAAGGAACAAGTCCCGGGTTAGCTGAGAAGCATGTGACGGAGACTGAAGCTGAAGCATCGGATGCAGGGCAAGATCTAGTACAGCCCGGTTGTGAGAAGCGGAGCACCCAACGGCTACTCGGATACCCAATGACCCCTGCCGGAAGGGCTTTAAGTATCTTGTCTTCTCCTAGAGCTTAGCGTACGTTCTACTCTACAATAGTCACGCTCCCTAGCACCTAAATCGACCATCATGTCGTTCCCCAAAGTTCCCCCAAGTGGAGTCTGGGCTCCCGCCATCACCTTCTTCGATCACAGCACCGACACGCTTGATACGGAATCACAAGCAAAGTACTACTCTTACCTGTCAAAGACCGGTCTTGCCGGACTGGTTGTTCTTGGAACCAACGCAGAAACGTTTCTTCTCACACGTGAAGAACGCAGGACTCTCCTAGAGACGGCTCGACAGGCATGCGGACCCTCTTACCCCATCATGGCCGGCGTGGGGGGCCACTCAACGAAGCAAGTCTTGGAGTTCATCTCGGATGCGGCTGATGCCGGTGCCAACTATGTCTTGCTTCTACCTCCAGCATATTTCGGCAAGCAAACGACCCCAGAGGTCATCAACAACTTCTTCGATGACGTTGCCAAAGAGAGTCAGCTCCCTATCGTCATCTACAACTTCCCTGCAGTTTGCAATGGCATCGACCTCGACTCAGCAACCATTGCCTCTCTGGCGATGAAGCACAGCAATATCGTTGGCGTAAAGCTAACATGCGGAGCTGTGGCCAAGATCACACGACTCGCCGCTGAGCTTCCGGCTGATCGATTCGCTACATATGGAGGACAGTCAGACTTCCTCATTGGAGGACTTGCTGCTGGTTCCATGGGTACCATTGCCGGCTTCGCCAATGTCTTTCCGAGAACCATTGTTCACATCTATAACCTGTATAAGGAGGGCAAGTATCAAGAGGCCATGGAACTACACAAGCGGGCTGCGCTTGCTGAACAACCCTGCAAGGCTGGCATTGCATCCGTCAAGTATGCGGCTTCTCTCAATACGGCAAAGGCGGCTGGCATCAAAGGAGCCCAGGAGAAGTTGAAGCCTAGACGTCCATACACTGAGCCTTCGGATTCTGCCAAGAAGGTGATCGAGGCACAGATTGCGGATTTGGTGAGCATTGAGGCGGGACTGCAGCCCAATACGACGAATGGACACAATAATGGACACACTAATGGTGTGACAAATGGGAACTGAGTTGGAGCATGTTCTAGATAGCGAGGGAGCAATGATTTGAGTTCTTTCTTCGTATCTCTGATACTTCAAACCCTTCACATATTTGACATTGACGCCTGGTAATCTTTCCAAGCAGAATCACTGCCTAAAACAGCCATTCTCTGCCCCAATGTTGGCCAAGCTTATTAGCATTAAAAGTGGCTTGTAGGCTTTCCTAATCCCTTCATGCCAGTAGAGGAGTAATAGGTAACGACCTATCATCAAGGTGCAGGTCTCTCTTCCCACCAAGATGTTTGGCGCAGAGACCGGGGCAAGCTGTAGCGTGTGAGAGCATCAGGTCGAGCAACAATATCCTTTTCCGCATTTGCACCATCAAGTTACTTATGCAATTCGTGACTCGTCATAAAGTATTCATTTCTGTGATATATATGCCAAAGGTCCTAATGGCTTCGCTGGAAGCGATGGTATCAGGCTCAACTTAACAAAAGTAAAACTTAATAGAATGTCATAACCGATTTCCCCCCTTCTCATCAAATACAAGAGAAGAACCCAAGCATTCGCACTTCCCCATCGCAACGCCATGCGACAACCATCCCCATTCTCATCAGTCACCAGTGCTGATATTCTGTACAACTCATCACAGCACATGCTTGAACAGCGGCGATCGGTCACCCATCTCAAACAACTCCTCCTCGGTGTACTTCTCCTTGGCCTCATCGGCAATCTTGGCCTTTTTGGCATTTGCAACCTTGTAGCTCCACTCAAGGAGAAGAGCGACAATCAATCCGCTAGCACCGAATGCCAAACTGAGGCCGAAACCAGTGTGATACTTGGGCTTCTCCCTTTCAAGGTACATGAAGCTGCCCACAATGCCACCAACGTTGCCGACGCAGTTCATAAGGGCGATACCAATGGCTCGTCGGGAAGCAGGGGCAATGTTGTTCGCGTTCCAAGAAGCTGCTGCTGCTTGAATCGGGTAGATACCGATGACAGCGAGGACGACGGAGAAATACGCCACGCCCTTCTTCGCTTCGAGGGCTCCGTTGAGGGAAAGGATAATGGAGTATGCGGTTGTGACGATGGCCATGGGAATAACCACGAACGGCATTCGCCAGAAGAAACGGTCGGAGAACTTGGCGAAGGTGATGGCTGAGATAGCGGCAGCAACATACGGGGGAGCGGAAGTAAGCTGAGCAGTGGTGTTGCTGAAGCCCATAGCCTTGGTGATGGTCGGGAGAGTGAATTTGATACCTGTCCCAAAGGGTCAGCTTGTTCTCTTCTTGATCGCATCCTGGGCGGACTTACCGTAAGAAAGGGCAGACTGGCAGAGCAGGAAGTATGCCTGCACGTAAATCCTCCAGTTGGTGAGAACCATCTTGAGATCCTTCCACCTGACCTTGTTCTCCTCGTGGAATCCGCCTCCCTGCTTGATGAACATGGAAAGTTCCAGGTATCGAATCTCATCAGGCTCCAGCCAGCGCTTGGACAAGGCAGGAGTGTCTATAAGCAGGAAGAAGCATGAAATGCCGAGCACAACGGTGGCAAGACCTTCAAGGATGAAGATCCATCTCCAGCCCTCATATCCACCAACTCCGTCCATCTCAGCGATACCAGCAGCGAGCAGACCCGAGAAAGCGCCAGAGAGGGCACTTGCGCAGTAGAAGTATGAGATTCGAGCCGAGAGGTCCTTGGGCATGTACCAGTACGAGCAGAGGTAGATGGCACCGGGGAAGAAACCGGCCCTGTTGATAGCGGTGTCAGCAGAGAAACAGTGAGATTGGAGGTACTGCTAACTCAAAAATGCCAAGCAAGATGCGGGTAGTCATGAGTCCGCCGAAGTTCCGGACCAGGCCAGTACAGGTCATAATGATACCCCAACTAAGAGTGAGGATGCCGAGGTACATGGAAGGGCGCTTGAACTTCTTGAGGAGAATGTTGCTGGGGACTTCGAGGAGGACGTAGGGGATAAAGACTACGGCACTGGGTCAATATTTCTATCCAAGAATCACCAAAGAAGGCGAGGAGAGCATGTCAATGGTACGTACAGATGGAGAGAACGGTGTTGTACTGCACTCCCGACATGCCCAAGTCCTCAACCATGCCCTCAATCTTCGCGTTGCCAATATTGGCCCGGTCAATATGGCAAATCAAGTACAGCGCCGCAAGCATGGGGACAAGCCGAACGTCAACCTTTCGGAAGACCTTCTTTCGCTTCTCCTCGGGGTAGTTTGTGTAGAACTCAGCATCATCAGGGTCCAGGCCAAAGACGCGGAAGCCAGCAATGTCGATGGCCTCGGGCGCATTCTCAAGGTGAGAATGCTTGTCCATGACGTCAACGTCACTCTTTTCGATTGAGCTCTTGGGAGCCATGGTGGTGGTGGTTACTGAGTAGAGTCGCTACAGACAGACACCTTGGAGATGAAGGGAGGAAATGAGGTGTCGCTGGTGGCCTGTTCGTCACCATCGCTGGGGCCAAGCTAGATATTATAGCCAGAAGCCCTCCAACAATATCCCTACTCAACACCAGTACATAGCGGTGTCTTTACCCCAGACAACCCCAGACTTGGCATCCATTCCAAGTGGGCCATTGACTCGAGAGTGCGGGGTTAGAGGTGAGGTTTCACCGAGGCGGAAATGCTGACCAGGAGGTGAGTTTTGCGCGCCGTTGATCAGCCACACTCTTGTCGATCTCTGCTAACGAGCTTGCGGATAATGATCCAATCATGACTTTATCCGCTACAGTATCCGCCATGTGCGGCAGACGTGCCCCCAACATTGGAGTACTACTGCGGTCAAGAGTCCCTTTTCCTTCAACGGCCTTGCGCAGATGACACGGAAACTAAATGACAGATACTACCCAACGGACTCTTAATCAACTCCCGTGATAAGCCGCATTACCGAACTGGCGAGTGGTGCGTTACCCCGCAAGAGGCAGTGAGGGACGGGAATGATATTGCTATCGTTTTCCGGCCAAAACGAGAATAGGTCGACCACGTTTTAACGTCTGGCCAATCCGCCATCATTTACGGTCGCCTGTAGCAATTCAAGCACTCTAAAAATTCGTTTTTGCCCAAGATATCATGTCTCAACGCAGTATTATCAAGGACATTGTCATCACGCCGGTGGCATTCCATGACATGCCCCTGCTGAACAGCGTCGGTGTTCATGAACCATTCGCACTGCGCAGCATCATCGAGGTCATCACCGAAGATCATTACGGCCTGGGTGAGTCTTACGGAGACTCAACTCATTTGAATCGCCTACAAAAAGCTGCCGAACAGATCAAGGGCCTCTCGGTGCACAGCACAAACCTCATCTACAAGAAATGTGTCGAGTCTCTTACCAATGACACAAGTACTGGGGGAGACGGCATGGCAGGCATGGTAACAACAGCCAGTGTTACCGATAAAGTCTTTTCCCCATTTGAAGTCGCCTGCCTCGATATCCAGGGCAAACTGGCTGGTGTTCCTGTCAGCGACTTGCTGGGTGGACGTGTAAGAGACAACGTCCAATACTCGGCATACCTCTTTTACAAATGGGGAGGTCATCCCGGTGATGAAGACGACGAGTACGGCCCAGCTTTGGATCCTGCTGGAATTGTCAAGCAAGCAAAGAAGATCATCGATGATTATGGCTTCAAGGCTATCAAGCTCAAGGGCGGTGTCTTCCCTCCTGCCCAGGAGGTTGAAGCCGTCAAGGCGCTGCATGCTGCATTCCCCGGTCTACCTTTGAGACTCGACCCCAACGCTGCATGGACTGTCGAGACGTCCAAATGGGTTGCCAAGGAACTTGAAGGTATCGTCGAGTACTTGGAAGACCCGGCCCCGGAGATCGAAGGCATGGCAGCGGTGGCCAAAGAGGCACCCATTCCGTTGGCTACCAACATGGCCGTCGTGTCCTTTGATCATCTCGTCCCGTCCATTCAACAGAACGCAGTCCAAGTGGTTCTTTCCGATCATCACTTCTGGGGCGGTCTTCGGAAATCGCAAACACTGGCATCCATCTGCGCTACCTGGAAGATGGGCCTGTCGATGCATTCCAACAGCCACCTGGGCATCTCACTTGCCGCCATGACACACCTGGCATCTGCGACCCCCAATCTCGACTATGCCTGTGATACTCACTGGCCGTGGAAGCGTCGCGACGAGGATGTCATCGTCGATGGCAATCTCAAATGGTCAGATGGTGGTGTGACGGTGCCCTCTTTGCCAGGTCTGGGTGTTGAGCTCGACAGAAAGAAGTTGGCAAGGCTTCACCAACAGTATCTTGACTGCGGTTTGCGGAAACGAGACGACACTACCTACATGAGGAAGTTCCAACCAGACTTTTCAGCCAAGATCCCCAAGTGGTGAGGCGATTGGTTGCTGAACTGGCCAAGAGAATAGTTATTGCCAGTTGACTTGGTCCAAACATATGCTAATAGAATTCTTTATACTTTGATTGCATATTACGAAAACACGTGAGCTATCGCTTGACGTCGATCAGCCGAGAAGAAAATGTCCGGCATGAAACATCACGTTTGTTACAAGGGTCTAGCCAAGCGATGTGGCTGACGCGAGGTCAGACTGCAAGGTACCTGGTGAAACATGACCTCTCGCTTGACACATAATCTCCAACGATATAAGATCAAGGCGATCATAACTAGGCAGCTAAGCATCTTAAAAGTAAGCTGCTGATCGAAGAATAGATCTCGATCTTGCCCACAAGGCTACCAGGTAGGCCGGACTCTCCGAAAGGATTGTTTTCTCTGCCTGTGATCCGGGCGTGTTATTCTTGCTCAATTGGATTACACGACAGGGAACACATAGCGGCACGTCATACATACAGCCATGTAGGGTAGATTTGTTTGGTTTCTTGCATTATCAACCGGAGGTCATTGAGTCTCGATCGAAAGTTCCCCCTGTACCAATCTTGCATCGGTATCTGTCAGGGTAAGCCCTCCGTCAGCGCGACTGAGGCAGCTCTTCTTAATACCCTCCTCGACGACTTGCAGCCTGCAATTCAAGTTATCACCGTCTTGCGCAAATGAGAAACAGCACACAAAACACGTGAAAAATCTTGTTTCTCTAACCTTGAGGAGTCGGCAAGTGGGCAGGCAACGTTGCTATCTGCCGCATCTAACTCGTAACGGCGAATTTTTGACCCCTTGGCATCCCCATAACCCACGTGAGAGCCACTCAGATGCTTGGATTGAAATATTTTCACGCGGTTAAAAGTGGAAAAGTGGAGGGCCAAGGTGATGGGATGAGACCCGTTCGTGCCTAAACGGCCACCGGAAAAGCGGTACCTTTGTGCGTCAAAGAGGCCAGGGCCTTGTCTCACCCTTGCTGACGACGACTGACGTTGCGTCACTTTCCATCTGCCGGGCACCTTAAGAGATGGCTTGGGCGGTGGTGCCATGAGGCTAACGGCAGCCTAGTGTTTGGATAACTTCACTTGTTCGCTGTTTGCTACCATTGTAATCTTGATACGCTGCACACTAACCAACGTCCCTGTTCCTTTGCCCAGGACTTTCACAAGCTGACATTGCTTTGCGTGGCCGACACGTCAGCGATCCTGCCAACTGTCTAACAGTCTTTGGGTCAGCGGTCCGTTCTGCCTCGTAGAGATCCGTCTTACTCGTACTGCTATTTTTGAGATGCTAAGAACGAAGACATAACAGCTCTCCTCCTCCCAGCGTCTCTCGTACGATCTAAATACAGCGCTGAGGCATAAGAGGAGTTGACCGCAAACCCACAGCCAAGAAACGGATTCTGCACCTCGGGGCGTGAGACTGGGCTGACGCCTTGAGAATGAGGCACTTGTGGAGAGTTCCAGGGGCCAGGATAAAAATCTGACCTACGGGATTTATTCGCAAGCCGCGCTCTAATTGGAACCCGTGGCGGGGCCAGTAATAGCAACTCATGGGACCCTTGTGTGACAACATGTCGAGCTCCAGGACACATCCCTGCCTCGACTTCAGACACGTTCATCCTGTGAGCAGCCACATCGGATCCCACATGCTCTCCAGCGTTTACCCCTGTAATCTAGATCCGAAATGGAGCATCAAAGAAACTTCCGGAGCCGAAGACGAGGTTGTTGGGGACTCCACTAGAGCGTCTGCGGCCGTCCTGACAGTCAGGGCGCCATCTATACCTGTTCCTGGAGACACTTCAGAAGGGGGGCAGTGCATTAAGCCAAACACAGGCCTGGTATTGGCCCTGACAGACGTGATGTTGCATCTAATCCAGGAAAATTATGTCATGTTTTGACTTTGACGATACGACCTCGGGCTCGCTCATCCACCCTTCGATACCCGCGAAACAGTGGAGATGGGATCCAGCAACTTAGACCATGGTGCGACTGGTGCTGAGAAGACTCGAATCATGATTGCATCTGCGTCGAGGCAAGAGCCAGGTTCAGGGGCATCCTAATACGAACAGCGTCTTCTTGGCAGCTTGCCTTGCCTATCCTGGGTCTGAGCTCAGCTTGGACGTGGTGATAACCTCATTTCGGCGCAACCGGATGCACCGCGCTAAATGGGGGAGCTGAAGGATGGCGGGATCTTCCATGATCCCTGGTCAAGATATTTCCGAGAGCTTTAGAAACTCAATATAGAGCATGCCTCGCCGGGAGTTTGTCCCAGGCCAGATGCTTGTTGCTGTTTTCTGTTTCAAACCCGTCGCTCGTTGTTGCATTTTTGCATTATCCTCTATTTGAGGCAGTCAATCGTTCTTATTCATTCGTTATAATTGCAAGTCAGTACAGTAGACCTGCTGTCCATAAGATGCATCTCGAACCACCGCCCCCCGTGAAGCAGTTTGCCATCCCCAATGGCCTCATCCAGAATGCCGTCAGTGGCCAGAGCCTACAGCCAAATGATAGACAACAACAGACACACCTCGAGTCCCTGCCCCGGTCCGTCGTCGTAAGGCGAGCCTCTGTGAGTGGAGGTATCTCTCGTTCACTCAGCGTTGTCCGCACTGCCGAAGTCAAATGGACTTCGGGACCTGGGCCTGGCAGAAGAAGGTTAAACCGCAGCTCCAGCTTGCCTTCCATCGTCCGAGAAGGCAGCTTCAGAATTGAAGATGTAGCTCGAGTACCGTCACCGGTTACACCCTCTTTCTATGGCTTCACGAACCCTTACCTCGATATCAAACCACCTGGGTCACAAGAAGATCCAATTCTCCCAGCCCCTCATGAGCTTGCCCCATTGCCACTCGTCCCGCCCCCAGCTCACAACACAAGTGGCTTGGCCAGATCACTGAGCCGCGCTCTCTCCAAACGCAATGCTCGGAGGGGCAGCATCTATGAAGTCTATGAAAAGGCCAAGGTCCGTGGAGAAAAGATCAAGCGTCAAAAGTGGACTCAGATCGCCTTTGAGTATACTGTGTACACCTTCCTTCTTTGTTTCATCTACTTTGTCCTGGTCGGTATGCCGCTATGGCGTGGAGCTGTTTGGTGGCTCTACTTTGCTGTTCAGGAGAAGATGATTGTTGCTGGTGGTTATACAATCATGATTGGTGTAGCTGCCTTGTAAGTCGCACACACGCCCAAGGGACAGGTTCATGTTGGAGCTAACAGTCTTTCAGATACGCATTCGCTCCTTTACTTGTCCTCTTCGAACCCGACCCTCCTCCCGTTGAACGATCCACAGGCACTGATAAGTCGGTTAGTGAGACAGCACTTATCATCCCCTGCTACAAAGCCGCCAACATCATTGGACCAACCCTCGAGGCAGCCGTCAAGATCTTTCCACCCCAAAACATCTTTGTTATCGCCAATGGAAACTCTCCTCAGCCGCTTGACAATACCGAAGATGTCTGCAAGCCCTATGGAGTGAACCACATCTGGTCTCCTGTTGGCTCCAAGATCGTTGCCCAATTCGTCGGATGCTACGCGGCAAAACATTTCAAGAATGTCCTCCTCATTGATGACGATTGTGCTCTGCCTCCCAACTTTCCCATCGTCGGCGACCGCCTTCGAGACAAAGTCATGTGCATTGGCTACGCTATCAAGAGTGTTGGACCAGATTCTTCCAGGGGCACATTATGCCAACAGGCACAGGACCTTGAGTATAAGATCTCGGGTCTACAAAGAGCCCTAGCCGGAAAGCTTGGCAGTGCAACGTTTCCTCACGGCGCCATCTCATTGTGGGATCGAAAGTTTCTTGTTCAAACTTTCCATGACCATGTTGGCTTCTCTGTATCTGAGGACTGGTTCATGGGCCATAGCTGTCGCAGGCTTGGCGGCCGCATCCAGATGTGCACCTCTGTCTTTGTCGAGACGGAGACTCCTTCGGCCATCTTTTTCAGCTCCGGTGGAAGCCGGGGTGGCTTTGGGGAGATGACGGTCTTCAAGCAGAGGTTCCATCGCTGGAATTTCTTCTTTGTTAACGGAGTGTGGTACAACATGGCCTATATCCTAGGCAGTTGGAAGCTTGGTCTTTGGGAGATTGGAACCAAAATCTTTGTTTTTCAGGAGGTATGTCCTACTTTACGCCAGTGGAAGACCCCCAAGCTAATACCAGGTGCCTTCTAGGTGTACGAGACACTGCTCTATCTTATGACACCATTCGTCCTCCCCATCTCCATGATAGTAAGGCCTTGGTTTTGTGGAATGCTGCTGGGTATCACAATTTTGGTTTACTTGGTAAACGCCATCGTCTTCAATGAGGTGCATCTCAGGCGGAAGAAGGAGAGAGTTGGGTATGGTGTCCTGCTCTTCTACTACGTAAGTTCTTTGCACCAACCATGCCACGTCTTGCTGACTTGGTACAGATGCCCTACAAGATGGCTCTTACAGCGGTCAATGTTGCTAGCTGTTATTGGTCGCTGTTCAAATACGCAAGATACTTTGCACAACGCCACCCAAAAGTTATCGAGGACGAGAGGGCTGTTGAGGTTGTGGTTCGCCTACAAGAAAAGGTTCCCCGTGATAACGAGGCTGGGCTGAATCGCCTCTATGGGGAAAAGTCTGTGGTTGATCAGAAGAGCCATAATACAGACGTGCCACCAACGCAACCCTGCCCTGTTGTGGTAAGCAAAAGAGTGAGCTATGTCGAGGACATGGTTTGACAGTCAGGTAGTAAACTATTTATCCAAAACATAAGGAAAATGAATAATTGTCTTGCTTTACACATGATCCAGTCAACCCTGTCTTTGAGTTGAGCAACACAATGGATAATAGCTCGCTCATTGAGCCGCTATAGAGTGTGTGAAACTAAAAACTCGCATCTTATTTTCCCTTGACCAAGATAAGGAGTTTAGTTTGCCATGCAGCGACAGTTGCTCCTCCCGAGCTTGAAATACGAGGCGAAGTTGGATGAATCTCTGTGGTACTATGGAGTAGAGCAGACGCAAAAGAAAGCAGGCCACGCAAGCTCTACACAGATTCAGGAGCGAGTGACGAGTCTCCCATCCAATCCACAAAATCGCACTTGATTTTCGCGTTCGATGGCCGAACTCTGATTCCAGGCCCCCTCTGCCTGCAGCAGCTCCAGACGTCTTCACCCAGTAGTCCCATTCTTCCCTGCTCCGACGAGCTGCCACCTTTCTTCGTCGCCACAGCGTGGCTTCCATCAGTCCAAGCTAGACAGCGGGGCTTCGTTCGGGAAGTGGGTGTTTCAAACGGTGAATTCCGCCTTACACCAGAGTGGCGGAGGGAGGTTGACTAGCGTCAGGGGTCTGAACCCCAACTAGCGGCTCCAGGACAAAGTTAATTATGGCATCAATGAATGGTTCCAGGGATCACGGCCGGGTGTTGGGTCTATCCTTGATCGGATGGTGATCACAAACTGGGGTGCCCGAAGATCTGGGTGTTGTGAATCCTCAAAGAGCAGGTATTTACTCTGAATCAGGGGCTGTATTTTCATACCGATCTTGTCATATATTACTCATAGTCCAGCTGGCAAATCTTCCTTCAAATAGTCAGATTTTTCTCGTAGCCGTGTCCTCAGTGAGACGGAGCGACTTGCCCGCGACTCCAGAGGAGCGCGCCGACAAGAATGTCACTGTCGAGAATAGGGCGCAAGCAACTTGACATATGCTAGGCATCGGGAGGTGGGGGTCTTGGAGGGCTCACTGTTCCGAATTTCCGACTTTTCCATGTCGAGTGTCGACGCTATCGATACACTTAGCGCTGATCTCAGGCGACTACGCCCATTTTAATGGGGAATCACCGGTAATCCTATGTACAGTAACAGCTATCATTGATGTTTGTATTGTACCTTGAGCTTGTGAGTGATAATTTTCATTGCTTATGCATCTGGGTGTGGTTATTTGGATGCTTGGGGCCATTTGTTGCCATTGCAAGTCGCCGATTCGAAAGAAAAAGGGGGGCAGTAAACCTACTCAGACCCAACATAGTCGCTGATCTAGAATGTGAACAAAGAGTGCATAAACAGTGGAAACCATCCGAAATTCAGAAACTTGGCTTTGCGCTAGAACACTTCGCCTTGGCTATCGGGACGAATCCTGAAACATGGACCTAAAAGATGGGGTGTTATGGCCATGCCCATAGGAGCACCCGAGGATGGGACGTACCCGTCGGCGTTGAAACAGCGACACGTAACATAGATACGGAAAGAGGCGTTTTCAAAATACCAATCGAAAATTTTTGATCGTGATGCACAAAATAGGGGACGCGATGATATCCCCAGTTACCGTCGCTTGCCACACGCAACCCCGGGTTGTCGACATCGTCCTCCTCCCAAGACACGTCAGGATCATGCCTCATGTGGATCCCGGTGACCTCTCTTCCAAGTCCACTCTCCAACTGCTACATCGCCATGACGAGTCTTTGGGGCGGTGTGAAGAAGACATGGTGAGAATGACTGACGCGGACATCGAGAGTCGACCGCTCAGGGGGTCAGGAACCAGAACGAATTGCCTGAGGAATCGAAAAAGACTGTGAAGTCTGCAAGTATAAAGACATCGAGATTGTTCGCCTAGATGTCTTTCTCTTTCATCACCACACTCTACAACAACAACAACAATCACTCTCGCTTCCACAGCTCTCTCAAAGCCTCCAGCTTCAATCTCAACCACTTCTACACTCTTTCAACTCAACACTCAACTCCACAAACTCAACTTTTTACAACTCACTCTTCAAAATGAAGTCTACCATCGCTGTCCTCTCTGCCTCCATGGCCGCTGCCGTCCTGGCCCATCCTCTGGATGCTCGTAGCCAGCAGTGCAACGTCGCTCCCTCGGCCGCCACCAACGCCAAGATCAAGCCCATTGCCCAGCCCAGCGCTGCCACCGCCGACGCCTGCTTGGAGGCCTGCCTTAGCAACTCTGCTTGCAAGAGTTTCATCTTTGGCCTCCCCGCCGATGTCGACGTCCCCGTCTGCGAGCTCTTCAGCGTTCCCGCTGCTCAGGTCCCCAGCCAGGGTAGCGAGCTATACGTCTTTGACAAGGCTTGCTCTGAGAGCGCTGTCCCCAACACCGCTCCTACCCACACCCAGCCTCGTGGCCAGATCAACCGCAAGCGTTCTACCCGCAGCCTGGTCTGCAACGCCGCCCCCTCTGGCCCCGCCGACAGCAGCATCCAGCCCATCGCGACCCCGACTGTGAAGACTGCCGAGGAATGCCAGGAAAAGTGTGTCGCTGAAGCCAAGTGCCAGAGCTTCCTGTTCGGCCTTCCTGCCGATGCCTCTGCCCCTCTGTGCAAACTGTACGAAGTCCCTCCCGCCAAGGTCCCTGTTCGCGATGACGAGCTCTACGTCTTTGCCAAGGGCTGCGCTGCATCCGAGGTTCCTACCACCGCTCCTACCCACGACGAGCCCCGAGGAGAGGCTCCTTCTGGCAACACTGCGGACAAGGACAGCGCCAAGACTAGTGACTCCAAGAACAGCGCCAAGACTGGTGACTCCAAGAACAGCGGCTCTAACGCCAACACCAAGGGTAACACCAACGCTGCCACGGGCAACACTGCCGCCAAGGACAACAAGCAGCAGAACTAAGCGGCAAGCGGCTTAGGCACGCCACCTTTTGAAGGCCATCTCTTCCTGAAAGAGTTCGGCATCAAATTATTCTCTTGTGGAGGTGATGTGGGGGATGAGGCAACAGAAAACTGGTGGGGAAGACTTGGGGTTGTGCCTCTGGGAGGCACAGAAAGGGGAAGTTGTGGATTTTTGTACACTCTTTAGAATTAGACCTGAGCTTTTTTCCTTTACAAATCAATAGATCGGCCGATCACGCAGTTTGGTTGTGTCTGCTCTATAAGCTAGCGTGACTGAACTAGAGGCTCTCAGCGCAAACTTGGCGATGCCTTCAGTTGGCGACCGGGTACCAAGGTACAACGGAGGAGCTAGATACGAGCAGAACGAACAAAAAAAAAAAAGGCGTAAAACGATGCGCTATCGACCTAATATTAACTCAGCTAACAATGCCTGCTGCCCTAGCCCACAACACATCACAAACAGACATGAACCCAACAATATAGCCTTAGCAGTCATCCACCTCGCAACAGGCGCTAGTTGTTAGGAACGTAACACTAGGGGGTCTTGTTGGCACTGGGGAGAGGAAGGAGAAATCATTGGCCAGATGTGGAGCCACCACGTGAGCCCAGCAAAGATAATTTATTGCCTGAGGCATGCATATTTCAACAGAAGTAACACCGTACGCTCTAGGGTGAACGAGGAGGCACTCCCTGCCCTCGGATTCCTGGTCAATATCCGATACCCTGGGTAAATGAAGATGGGTCCTATGCATGCCACAAATTACTTCCAGCACTTTAATAACCAAGCAACGCCCTCGCGTGCTCTAAAAAGGCTAAGGAAAAGAAGAAGAAAAAAAGAAAAAAAGAGAGAGATATATAGTAAAATTCCATTTCTTGAAGCTATACATCATGTTATCATAAAACGCTGGAAGATGGAAGACGACGAGTCTTGAACAGGTCTAAATTTAGAGATCCAGTGACCTGTGGCTGTTGTTGCTGGTGCTCGCCTTTGGCCGTTGGTTGCACCGGCAGGACTGGGCAAACTGGCGTCTCCGCTTCATTTGAAGTTTCGCCGACGGGCTTGCCTTTTGTGTCGGAATGATAAGGTAACATCAGATCAAAGCTTATCGTAGTGGGTGACGAGCCTTATCTGTTAGTAAAAAAACCTCGGAACGGGACTTGAGGACGGATCAGCGGCGGCATTGATTCATCCGATCGTCCTCCAGACCAAGCCCCGGCCAATCGACTCAGCCACTTGCGCCAGCCACTCGCTGCTCGCGCATCTGTGGGGCTGACACTCGTCGCTTGCTGCGTCCAAGCAACGTTCAAGCGCGAGCGCGAGAGCGAGAAGCGAAATAGGACGCGCGCTGGTTGTTGGCCCGAGTGCGGATGCGAGTGAGATCGACGCTGACGCTCCATGGATGTAAGTTAAAGGATTAAGAAGAGAACATGTATATAAGGAAATGCCAAGGTCTTGTGTTTTAATTCATCATTCACAAATACCCAACTACACAAGCAATCAAGATCAAGGCTTCACAGTCACTCTCACTACAACACGCTTCATTTCACTTCCTGACCCCTACCAAGAACCCACTCCGCCTCTCACCCACAAAATGACCACTCATACTATCCGCAAGGTCGTCATTACCGCTTTTGGCGGCCCCTCCAACGTCGAGGTTGTCACTGCCGAGATCCCTCCCCCTGCCAACAAGGAGGTGCAGGTAGATGTCATCTACGCGGGCTTCTCAGGTGGCGACATCAACATGCGTCTGGGTTCGTACCCCATGCAAAAATCTGCACCCCTGACACCTGGGTATTGCTTCGTCGGCCGCGTTAGCACCAACGGCAGCAAAGCCTCCAAGTTTGCGTCAGGAGCCCTTGTTGGCGCCGTCACAGTCTATGACTCCGAGGCCCAAAAGATCAATATTGACGAAAAATACCTGATTCCCATTCCCGAGAGCGTCGACATGAGAGAAGCCCTGGGAATCGTCCTCGACTGGAACACGGCCTACTGTCTGATCCATCGGGCAACCAACCTGGTAGGAAAGGGACAGCGCGTCTTTATCCACTGCATCAGTGGTGCCGTTGGTTACGCACTTATGACACTGTGCCTACTCGAGGGTGCTGATGTATATGGTACCGCCTCGGAACGAAACCACGCTGCTCTCCGGGAGCTCGGAGTCACTCCCTTTACCTACACTAACAAGAACTGGATGGACGAGATGAAGAAGCGTGGCGGTGCGCATGTTGTCTACGACCCTATCGGCTTCGAAAGCTGGGACGAGTCCTGGGATATTCTCATTACCGATGAGCCCAGCCGATTGGTCGGCTTTGGCGGCAACATGAACATCATCCAGGGGGACGCCGGCAAGACTCGATCCCAGTTTCCCGCTCAGGCCAAGCTACTGGCCAAGAATGGCTGTCTGTTCACTAAGAGGAGCACCAGCTTTTACTATATTGCCCGCGATCGCTCTACCTTCATGGAAGATGCCTTGGCCATCATGCAGCTTCTCGCTGACAGGAAGATCGAGGTCCCTATCAAGAAGATTTGGGACATGGAGAACATCCGGGAGCCTCATGAGAACTGGGGCAAGGTCCCCGGCATGGGTTCGTGCCTTGTTCGGGTGGATCCCACTGCATAAACTCCACCCTGGGATAGTCTCAGAGCACATAAAGCACAGAGGAGCACTTGTCTAGGAGATCTGCGATTCCGGTATACATGGTTTGTTTGGGATGACTTACGTGGAGTTGGGCTGGAGAGCCCGGGGAATGCTGATTTGGCCATGACACGATTGATATAACAGTACGGTATCTGTAGCTAACATGGGAGCTGGGAGGGAGAAGAGGCCTTGGACAACGGATAACCTTCACTTAAGCATAGACACTGATTTTATTGAGATACGTTATTTTCCTTACGCAACTAATATGCTTACAATCCTTCTCACCTGGTGAATATTTCACGCCAATACCAGGATGGACACTCCTCCTCATTCCGAAAGCGTTGCCCTTCTCAAGCATGCCATTACTGCTCGCTCTGAATTGAAGGGGACCATGCTAGCAAACGTATGACGATGCACCCCTTCCAAGGAATCTAGTACGCCTAATAAGTATATCATGACGATATTGTGGGAACATTCGTATAGATTAGGATTTGTTCTCCAGAAAAGCTGCTGAGGTCTGAGAATTCCATTGCCAAGTGCGCAGAACGGAACCTATATGGGAAATGGGAATTGCACTGCCGTTTCAGCTATAGTTGCTCTTTTCCCAGTTCCTTTAATCTTTTCCTGACCGCTCGTGGGTCTGGTCCATAGGGTGGTCCAAGCAGATGATGGCTGTGTTTAGCGAACCACGTCACTATGGGCCCTCTGCTGTTAAGGGCTGCACTAGTTAGCACAGATCCAATCAATGTGCATAGGCCGGGAGAGCGGGTTGGTGACAGGTCTCTGCGTTCAACGAGCACTGCCAACAGGGCTGAGCTGGTCCGACCCAGCGGCGTCCTTGGGTTAAGATCGTCAAGCGTGGAGCATATCCCCAGTATTTGCTGTCAATCCTCGTTCCTTGGGCTAATTAAGCAAACAATGCGGAGCGCAGTATTTTCCCTCAAAGAGCAAAGCCGCTGATGTTATTTATATTCAGTTATTTTCGACGAAGCGGAGAGTTGCAGTATTTAAGCCTTCGAGCTTCTGGCTCACTTGTACTAATCTGTCTTCATTCGACACCTCAAATTCTTCAACTTTTTCTTGAATCGATACATACTCTACTGTATCTGCCTTCTCATTGATATTTCAGTACACTCGATACTACCAAAATGCACGCTGTCACCGCTTTTACCTCCCTCCTTGCGCTTGCCCCTATGGCAATGGCCGCCCCTAGCGTCCACGTCATAAGAGCGTTGGACAAGCGATATGAACATGGTTGGTGTGGCCTCCAGGTCCACGTCAACTGGCACAAAGACTACTCAGAGAGCGGATGGTACGCCGTGTATGACCCATCTGGCAACTTCTTGAATGGAGGAAGCGGATCTGCACCTGAAGATCAGCCAAGCGATGCCCCATTTGCGATGGATAAGAAAAACAAGCAGGATGAGGGTGAACCTCTGGATCACGAGCTGAGCGTTAACGTCGTGGCCTACGGCCACGAAGATAACATTGTAAGCTTTCTAGCGCCCTGCAGAGGCGATGTCGGTTGTTCTACTATGGGTGCTAATCACTCGAGCAGGTTGACTTTAGCTATAATGGTGAGAACTGGTCGAGCGGTGCGCCGGGTACCGAAGTCAAGGAAGGAGAGGTTGTGCGTTGTGCTGCAGGGAAGTGGGAGAAGGTCGAAACCCCAGGTGGTGGCTTTTATGGAGACTACACCATCACCATCAACTGTGGTTTCACCTGCTAAACGCGTGCTGTCATGGCCTATTTTGGGAAGAAACATTGGCCAGATCGGCTATGGGGGCGACAACGACGGTGAAGGTTTGGTGGGTCTAGTCTATTTACAAAGGGGTGTTAGAACGCCTGCTGAGCGGGCTTGTTAGAGAAAGCAAGATGAGAGAGAATCGCGGAGAGATTCTGGCTTGTCCTCTTGTTCTGCCCCTGTTTGAAGATATATTTTGCTAAATGTGAAATACTATTAGGATCGTTTCTCATGCTTCGGATCTTCTGTGCCGGTTAATTGAACTATTGGAATGAAGTGGCCTTTAAAGAATTAGCACTTGCTACTAGTTACATCTAGTATTATAATGATCTATGCATATTGTAAGCTGACAATGGATTAAGTGACGTCACAAACAAATGTGGCGTGGAGGCTAAGAATGAAGAACAAGCCATAAAAGCCCACAGCTCTCTCGTCGTTCTCCGCATTGCCAACAGCACCAAAAACCCATCTTTCATTATCATGTCGTGTTCTCCGAAGGCCATTCTCCTAATCACAGGAGCTTGGCATGTTCCAAAACATTATCACAAGCTCATCGAGCAACTCGAAGCTAAGGGGTTGAGGGTCATTTGCGAGCAACTACCCACAAACAACAATGTCGTACCACCAAATACAACAGCAGATGATGATGTAAAATTAATCAAAGACATTATCACAAGAGAGTCTGAGGCAGGAACCCAGCTCACAGTCATCGGCACTCCTGGGGGGGAATGGTCGCTTCCGTAGCGTTGGCTGACTTTGCCGTGACGACAAGCTCCGGAAAAGGCGGCGTCACTAACATCATCTTGATGTGCGCCTTTATCCTACAAGAGAACGACTCACTCGCTGGCCTTTTTGGTGGAAAACTGCCGCCGTATTTGACGTCAATGCCAAATGGCACCATCGTCTGGACAGACCCCATCGGTCACCTATACAACGATCTTCCTTTGGAAGAGGCACAATGGGCCGAGAATCTCGTGGTCACCCATGGGCACAAAGCGCAGTATACCCCGATTGACTGCAAAAAGGTGGCATGGCAGGCCATTCCTTTGACATACATAGTCTGCGAAAACGACCAAGCCTTGCCCGGGTTTGTGCAAGACATGATGATTGCCAAGGTTGAAGCTCAAGGCGTACCCGTGAAACAGTATCGGTTACAAGCTTCTCACAGCCCCTTTCTTAGCATGCCTGATAAAGTCGCTGGAATCGTGATGGAAGTTATGAACTCGTCAGGTGAACTCAATGTTGGCTTACCCAATTGATGGAATTTGGAAGCATATTATCAGGGAGAATGAAGCTTTCTTTTAATAAGTCATGACTATGTTTTATGGAAAACAAGTTGACCGAGTTCCCCCTGTCACCTTAAGAGACCTGTATCACGGCATCGGTTAGAACTATGAGTTGAGATGGCTATTCTTTTATGACCCGTACCACCAGAACTAGCACTGTTGCTTCGGGCACAGTTCGTTTCATAGAGGAATACTGTTAGGCACAGTAGTGAACTACACATTGTCTTAAGCTTCATACCAGGAAATGGAGGTAAAAGAGTATGTGAAATAGCCTTCCTCTTGTTTGACTTATTCTTGAAGTGTCAGTCATATGGATGACTTGAGAGATACGATCCTTTCTGTTTATCGCTTATTTACAATGATATATGTCCGGATAACTATGTATTGCTCCCAATGAGCCCCCGTATAAGGGAACATAAACTGTATGCATCGCGGCATGTGGCTGAGTGGACATGGTGGGTCGGGTGAGGCATAAAAGGTAAAGCCGATCTCGCTGTGGGAGGTCAAACTTCGCAATCCCCAACGAATCTGACGAAGTGGGACAGTGTCGTTTCAGCTTAAAGAGCCTGAGTTCAATCCTGAGAGCTCCATCATAAAATACCACCCGGCGGCCATCAGCCAAAGACCTCAAACACGATGGACATTGTCATTCGCACAGCCAGGGCTGATGAGATTCCAGCCATTTTGGACTTTGTCGGAAAGGCCCGAGCCGACATGTTTCCGATGCTGGACCCGAAATCTCACAAACAGACAGTGGAGCGTGAGCTTGTCAGCTTCAAGGGAACCTACCTGGAGCACTCCAACGGCGCATTCTTAACAGCCCGGGTCGATGGTCGTCTGATCGCAACCATTGGCTACCTCAACTACGACGGACGTTTCCCTCACCTCAAGTTCAGCCACGAGCGAGTCGTTGAGGTGGTCCGGCTCTATGTCGACCCAGCCTGGCGCCGGGCCGGGCTGGCCTCACAGCTGTTTGCTGCCCTGGAACAGACTGCACGCCAAGCGGGGATCAAGCAACTGTACCTGCATACCCACCCCTTTCTGACCGGTGCACGGAGTTTCTGGGAGCGGCAAGGTTTTTCCGTTGTTTGCGTTGACGAAGATCCGGTATGGCAGACGACGCACATGAGCCGGTTGCTATAAGGATGAGATATACCCCGGAGGATGGTTTTTAATCGACGGAGAAGCAGATAAGCTCGGTGTTAGCATGATGGAGCTGGAAGTGCACCCTGTTTGCAGGGGTGATGTGGGCTTTTCTATGAAACACACCATGATTTTCCAAACAGGGACGATAAGTGGGCGAACGACTGCGGGTGAAGATAAATAGGGATTAATTGGAGGAATTGAATAAGTCTAGAATAGCCACTGGGAGATGAGTAGATCCAGTTGATACTCACCCTTTCCTCGTTGTTTGTCAGGTTGAAGGAGCTAGGATTGTCACCCTAATTGACCTTGACCCTCGCCAATTGTGAGCCAGTGCCCAAAGCGAAGCCACCAACGTCAATCCTAGGACGAGGCCTGCTTGCACAGACATGAAGCCGGATAAAGCGGCAACGGACAATGAGGGAGGACGCCATAAAGTCCAAAACCGACTGAGGCTGATGGTTATCCTTGGGGAGAACGGGATAAACCCCGAAAAGTCCTGCTTCGCTGCGCGTCCCTGGATCATCACGCGTTAGTGTGGGCGGAGACGGAAATTTCAATGGCACCCGATCTCCCCGGACGTCGTCATCTTGGACATGATGAGACTCGCATACTGAGAAACATGTTAATTGAATCAATATCTAAGAATATATATAACGGTATGGTTCTTGCAACAATTATTTTCAAAATCTCCAATTCAAACGCACTCGCATTCATCATCTTGCTATTCCAGCAACTCTCATCAATACACCCACTTCACTCGTCCCCATTTCACAATGAAGGCCGCCCGCGTCACCTGCTGGGGCAACCCCCCCGAGTACATGGATGTTCCAGATCTTCCACCTCCTTCACCAAATGAGCTCCAAGTCAAGGTCTTGGCTGCCGGAGTGCCCCGAGTTGTCCAGGGCCGTGCTTCAGGCAAACATCCCAGTGCATTCAGCTCGCCACTGCCTTATGACCCCAGCATCGATGGTGTCGGGCTCGACGAAGCTACAGGAGACATGTACTTCATAAGCAGCCTCGCGGCGCCCGTCTTTTGCGAGCGCGCCAACGTCGACAAGACTCAGCTCATCAAGCTGGATGCGGGCGTCGACCCCGTAACCATTGCTGCACTAGCCAATCCCACTATGAGTAGCTGGCTTGCGCTCAAGTGCCGTGCCATCGGAGGCTGCGCGGGCCGTACGTTGTCATTATTGGAGCCACCAGCGCTAGCGGTAGAGCTGCTGCATTTGTGGCTCGCGAGTTGGGGGCAGCTCACGTCGTGGGAATTTCCCGTACTGAAGAAACCCTTGCCACAGTCGAGGGCCTCGACGAACGCATTGTGATGCAGACCCCTTTGTCCATCCCTCCCAGCGTCGGCCCCATTGACATTATACTCGATTACGTTGGAGGCTCTGCTGGTGTGGAGGTGATGAAGGCCGCCGAGATCAAACGGGGCGAGAACTTGCAATACATTCAGATTGGTGGTCTTGGCGGCGAGCAAAACATGGTCCTGCCAGGACGTTTGCTTAATGTCAAGCCAATTCGTGTCATGGCGTCAGGCATTGGAAGCGTCAGCAAACAAGAGTTGAAGAGGGAGATTCCTGGGCTGGTGGATGCCCTTTCCCGGATGAAGCGACCCTTTGAGATTCATGCTTTCCCCATGTCAGACGTGCAGAAGGTCTGGGAGTCTGAGGAGGGGAAGACGAAGAGGCTTGTTCTGGTCCCATAAGCTGCTTGGAATGTTCAGGTTTGACTGTGTCTAGGCTGTGGTCAATTTGTCAAATGTGTTTGTTTGTGTTAGGTATAACTCTGCACCTGGTTAGAAATGAATCATTGGTACTTGTCACTGCTCATGTGGTAACTGCGTGGTATCGGCCGATGTGCGTATTTATTTGTACGAGTCGAGCGGGAGAGCTCTTGAAAAACAAAACAAACTATCACAAGAAAGAACAAACAGAACCATCCCGAAACTTATCAATCTCCTTCCAAGGCGTTGCTGAGGACAATGCCCCCAGCTTTCCCACACCTCTTCATTACCCGTTTTCCTCCTTCAGCCTCCTTCAGTGTATCCTTGTCGCCGATTCTCGTTTGCTGGAGCTGGGAAGCTCTCGCAAGCAATCCAGCGGACTTTAGTTGCTCTTCTGAGCAGCGGAAACCTCGTTGGTGTTGGCGTTGGCAGTCTGCTTGGCCTGAGTCTGGCACTTGGTTGAGGTAGCAGCGGCCTTGCCGTAGGCGACAGTGGCCTTGGCTTGCTGGTTCTTGGTATCCTTGGACTCGGCAGCCTTGGCCTGGGTGTCCTTAGTCTCAGTGACCTTGGTGTCCTTGGCATCGGCAGCCTTGGCTTCGGTGTTCTTGGTCTCAGCGGTCTTGGCCTTTGTGTCCTTGGACTCAGCAGCCTTAGCTTGAGTGTCCTTAGCCTCAGTGCTCTTGGACTCGGTGGCCTTCGACTTGGTATCCTTGGAGACAGCAACTTTGTCCTTAGAGTCGGCAGCCTTAGCCTTGGTGGTCTTGGTAACAGCGCTGGGAATCAGACCGCGAGGAGCAGAGTGAGTGGGAGCGGTGACCGGGACCAGCTTGGCGGGGCAAGCCTTGTCAAAGACAAGAGCTTATCGCTGCGGATGGGGATCTCAGCAGCCGCAACCTTGAAGTGCTTGCAGACAGGGGCCCTGCAGTTGTCGGGGAGGCCGAACAAGAAGCTGAGACAGGCGTCGTCAGACTCGCACAGCGTCTGGCACTCCTCGGCGGTCGAGGCCTTGGTAGTAGTCTGGTAGGGCTGGATCTTCTTGTTGATAGGACCAGTAGGAGCGACGTTGCACTTCTGCTCACTGCGAACAGAGACCTTCTTGGGAGCGACACCCCAGGGCTGGGCGTGGGTAGGAGCCGTGGTAGGGACAAGCGTAGCAGAGCAGGCCTTGTCAAAGACATGGAGGCCGTCGCTGCGAGCAGGAACCTGAGCCGCGGGGACCTTATAGAGCAGGCAAGAAGGAGTAGTGGCATGAGCAGCAAGGCCAAAGACGAAGCTGAGGCAAGCCTCATCAGACTCGCAGATGGTCTGGCACTCCTCAGCGGTAGCGGCCTCGGC
>SSHR01000328.1:0-28701 GCA_006518225.1 Fusarium neocosmosporiellum | reverse complement strand
GCTGGAAGCGTAGACCCGAGTCGGGGCCCTTGTATGGCACGGGGAGGAGCATATTGACGCTACCAGCGGCAAAGACATCACCACCGACAGAGTCGGCACCATCACGGGGCCCGAGACCGCCGAGCTTGAAGCCTCGCACGTCTGTTGGCCCGCCAAGCTGGAAGCGGTCGTTGATACGGCTGAGGCCAAGCTTGCTTCCAAATTCATAGCCAAGTGGAAGGGGGCAGAGCAGACCCAGTCTGAGTCCACCACCGATTGAGATGCCAGTACGGTCCTGAATACCTGGCAGAGGAACAGGGATGGCACCGCCAACTTCGACCTCACCCTTGGAGAAAGCGACGTCACCAACAAGGGGTCCAAAACCGGCGACCTCAAGTCCAGTTCGAACCATGTAGCCGTCCTGGGGAAGCTGAGGGTTATCCCGCCTTTCTCGGTAGAAGGTGTGTTTAATAGAGCTCTTGATAGAGTCGCCAGCGTCGGCCCGGACAGTCGGGCTCGCCCCTTCGCCCAGACCAGTTATCTGCCGCCATACATGAGAGTACTCGACAGACTGAGTGTCTCGCGCAGCGTTAAGCCACGAGAACCGCACGGTTCCGCCCTTGAGCACCTCCTCATGCGAGGCCCAGGGCTTCTCGGCTGCCGACGCAACACCCTCGAGTGATATCCTCAAATCCGGGTTACTGGCGACGGGAGCGCTAAGGTTGGCACTGTATGCAGATCGGGTACGTGTGCCAGCCTTTGCGTTCAGGGTCAGCATCTCGGCGCCTCCGAACATGTTGCGCCAGAGCAACGAGCCGTACGCGGACCCCTCGCCATTTCCAACATCCGTGCCGGTCTGAAGCTTGAACCGGGAGAGCTCCTTGACTCGGATATCAACGTTGACGTCTGTAGGCGAGGTGGAGGGGTCGGTCTGTTGGGCAGAAGTGAGGAACAGTTCGGGCTGAGGCTGGAAGATCTCTGGCTTGCAGTTAGTTTGGCACTGCAGCAGTAGGAAGGGGAAACCTACGCAGTGCGTCAAGCTTATTGCTCGCAATTCGAAGCTTATTTATAACCTCGCCAACCGTGGAAGTAGCGTTTTGGTCGTCTCGGACAAGGGGTTGAAAGAGAGGGTCGAGGAAATCGGTGCGTGTGTTGACGGCGCCATGCACACGGATCTCGTTGACGGTCATGGGAGCCAAATTTTGGTCAGCGACCTAGACAGGGTCAGCAAGAGCAGTGATACACTCCCCAAGATCCCATACCAGCTGGGCCATGCGTCGCTGCTTGGCTTCCTCCTGTTCCCGTTGAAACTCGGGCTTCGACTCGGCTTCGTGAAGCAATGAGCCAGTATCGGTATAGAGCTTGTTCAAGGGGTCCCCGGACTGCAGCAGGTCAGCAATACACTCCTCTCAACTTCAATGCCATGATGGACTCACAGGGCCCCCGGCTGAGCTGGGAATTGCAGCCATTGTCGCTGGCTCAACGACTCGAGTTGCTGCTTGTGATAGCCGTTACGATGTCGTTTCCAAATTGTCGGACGACACTGGACCCCAGCTCGTCTCGGTACGGACCGGCTAGGGCGTGGGTATGTACACCTCACCGTAGTGGGCTGGAGCTCCTCAGGTTCGCCCGCATGAAACTTTGGGTACCTGGGTACCTAACTGTGGCGCTCATGCTGTGGCGCACTATACGCCGTCATAGCATGTGATCCGCAAGCCACATTTCCAGCCTAGCGCCCATCCGGGGTGTTTGGTGTTTGGTCATCGGCCGCCCTCCCTGCGCATTCCCTCTTTGTTCATCTCAAGTCATTCATCCCCCAAACCCGCCAGCGAACAGTGTAGATCGTTCAGCGAGAGCATCTGCTACAAAGGATCTCTCTTTTCACTCCTTAAGAGCCGCCGGAGTTGCTCTTCCTTTCCTTTCTACTTTCAATAACCTCTCCTGTTTTGTCTTCTCTCTCACGCGACCTGAAATCTGTTCATTTCTTAATCTCTAGTCTAACGTTGTCTATCTCGCCGCCATGGCCAGTAAGGCTGCAAACAAGCGTGTATGTCTTGACCGTCATTTTCAGGCAAATGGGATTTGCTGACTTTTCTACAGTTGACACGCGAATACAAAGCCATCTCCGAGAACCCACCGCCTTACATCACTGCTCATCCTTCAGAGTCAAACATCCTCGAGTATGTCGTCACCGCCGATTCACATCAAATTAATTGCTAACTTGTCTGTTCTAGATGGCACTACATCATCACTGGTCCTGAGGATACGCCTTATCATGGAGGACAATACTGGGGTACTCTGATGTTCCCTCCGAACTATCCGTTTGCGCCGCCCGCCATTCGAATGCACACTCCTTCAGGCCGATTCCAACCTTCGACGCGACTATGCCTTTCCATCTCCGACTTTCACCCCAAATCTTTTAATCCCGCATGGGAGGTTTCGACTATCCTAATCGGATTGCTGTCTTTCATGACGAGCGAAGAGATGACGACCGGTTCCGTTTCTAGTACAGCGGCCGAACGACGATATCTCGCAGCGCGATCGCGTTGGTGGAACTCGACCGGCAACGGCTCTAACGCTAAGAGCAATCCCGCCAACAAGGGCAACGTCAAGGCCGGCGATGGTGGTGCCAAGTTCCGAGCTGAGTGGCCCGAGGTGGATACCGAGAACTGGGAGTGGATGAAGAAGAATAAGGTCGATCCCCTCACGGGCAATCGATTAGATGCCGACAATAATGGATCATGCCGACCTCAGCTGGGAATCTCTGGTACTAGCGGACACCAGGCCCAAGCCGTTGTGGACGTGGTCAACCAGCAGCGAGATGCCGGAACAGGGTGGATATACCGGAACAAGCTCGTCGTAGCTGGAGCGGCCATCTTCATCTACGTCCTCATCGCCCGACTTGTGAGGGGCGATGCGTAATAGCAGTGTAACCAGAGTAATTGGTGCACTGGGTTCCCTGTGCTTGAACCCAACTCATTGATTTTAGTTTGATTGCTGGCGGGTTGGCGGGCGCAAGGCGGTTTTTCAAGCCAGATATCAGAGGACTCGCGTCTTGCGGATGGCGTTTTTGGGGCACACGTTGAGAATAATTTGTTCAAATTCGAAGGAGTTTGGCAATGACGATGGAGGCACCTGGACATGTAGATGTAATCAGGTAGAAGCAACTAATAGACTTGGACCTTTGTGGTATGAGTGAGGGTGAGGCTCATGTGTGAGTGCTGGGTGAGCTATGTTGAGTTGTCTGATTCCATTCTCGGCTTCTCGCCTGCTTTACGGTGAGAGCGAGTGCTAATGCAAGAACAATGCGAATAGCCATGGGCCTGACGTGGTTAGTGTACTATAGTTGTAGAAACAAACAAAGAAGGTCGGTATCCGTGCTCAGCTCAACACCCTCAAAGAGAATCATGCTTGTCACAGAGAATCAAACATCAAACATCGGGATGCCGGAAGCCGAAATTCAACCGGCACATTGATGAAGTTTGTTTGGTCGTTTTGCGCTAGACTCAGTGTTGCGGTGCACTAACTTATAGAGCTTAGCGGAAGCCATTTACGCGGGGGGGTTTCAAGAAAAATTGTGACGAAAGCCCCGATTTTTTGTCACCTTGCGACTTGTTCTCCAGCGCTGGAAGCCGTTGGAAGGACCAGACCTCCAACCCCGACATCATCATCACCCCTTGTTGGTGAAGGCAACTTGTTCTTATTTCTTGCCCATCCCTCGGCATAACCTCCTCCCGTACCTGTCCGCTCCTTGGGCTTTATCCTCCCCTCTTCTACCTGACTCTCTTTCCCTTCACCGTCCTCCCTCGAATCTTGTCCCGCTCCTGGTTGAGCTTCTGCTCTCCGCACAAAGCAGCTTCAACTCGGACCCTCATTTCCACTGCATCACCAGCTCGCCTTGTCCGATCCACGGCCTCCACCTTCGAGCCCAGATCCAGCACCAGGGCGGTCTTCGCGACGACGACTGTCCCCCATGCCTCTTTCTCGAGATCCCTAAAGTCTCCCTCCCTCCCTCGAATCCTTCATCCAGGTCTGGCGCGGGCTGGCTGTTGAATCGCCTGCCCCCCTCCCTGTTCGTCGATATCCTTCCCCCGCCGAACCGTCAACGACCTCGCCAGATGAGATGGCGCCCCTCAACGGCACTGTGAAGACTCGCCGACCTGGAGGGAGCAAGCTTGCTCACTCCTCCAAGCCTGTCGTCCCTGCTATTCCTCTGCCCCATGTGAAGCGCCAGGCTGCCACCGCTGCTGCGCGTGCCAGTGCTGCCTCCCTGCCTCTGGCCTCTGGTGCCTCCTCCAGCCCGACAGAGAAGCCCGTTGCCGCTCAGTCACCCGAAACGAAGCTCACGAATGGCGCTGCAACTGCCCAGGCCCACCAAGACACAGCCGCACCAGCTGCTGCGAGCTCAATCCCAAGCCCTACTTCCAGCGCCGCTGCGAAGCCTGTCAAAGAGGCCACCGAACAACAGGCAGACAATCTCCCAAAGACCCTGAATGGTGCTACGGATGTGACTAGCCACCAAGACACTTCTGGTATGTGCCATGGAAACATGACCTTTACTCAAGACAGTAACCGGAACATTTTGCTTACCCATCTTGTGACAGCTGCCGAAGTCGCATCCGTCTCGGAGAAGGCATCCACCAGCGGTGACCAGGAGAACGACCACAAAGCTCAACCCATCTCGGACCATGCTGATCAGCCCACCTCTGCCCCCCAAGTCGATCCTCGCGCCCAAGCTTCCGACAAGCACGCCCCCGCCGATGCAATTGGAAAGGTCAACGGAGTCGTAGCCGCCGATGAACCTAGATATCGGCCTGGTGAGGCACCCCGACTGATATACAAAGCTCAAGACACTTATGCTACAAACACAGACAACCAGCCTCTCTCGAAGCTTCACAGCAAGTCTCGTCCTCCCCCCGCCGTCCCGCCGTCCCGATACCAGATGCCTCCATCTTTCCAACCGGCCAACAGGCCCCTGGGACCAGCTACGAACGGTGACATGCATCGTGGCCCCCGGCACCCGATCCCCAGCGGGCCGCCCATGCATCAGCCACATCCCAGCAACGGTAGCATCCATTTCGGCACCTTCCATGGCTCTACCAGCTCTTCACCCGCACCTCTTTCCGGTGGCGTTGCGCCGCCCCCTGGCATGCCGATTCCAGATGGTCGACCTCCATACATGGGCCCAGGTGCTAACGGTTTCCCTCCCATGATGCCATATGGCTCTGAGCAGGTCCCGGTCACCACCTTTGACAGCTATGGCAGGCTCTCCATGGCCTACGGACCCATGGATTCGTTTCCTCCGTTTGGTAACAACTTTGGCCCATCGACTCCGCATAGCTACCACGATTCGCAGGCATCGGGACCTCCTGACGAGAACAGCATGTACAACCAGTATCCAGGGCCGGCCAGGAACGGCGTGACGGGACCTGATGGCTCTCACTCTCCGAGCCACCCAGGAAGAATGTTTGGCGGCCTCGAGTATCCGAGAATGATGTTGAACGCTGGCCCTCCGCCACCCCTCATGTCCCCGGTTGACGATGCTGATGGCCTCATTGGTCATCTTCAGCAGCAGTTTGGCTCTCCCGAATTTGCTGACTGCGTCTTGGAGCTCAAGTACCCGGAGGATCGAGCCCCGCCTGTTCGCATCCCTGGTCATCGACTTGTGTTTTCCCGAAGCGCCGAGCTTGCGAACGCTATCACCAAGAAGGCATCTCAGCGTACCCGTGATAGCCCACCTCTTCTTGAAATTACCCTCGAGACCAAGAGCAAGTGGATTCGATCGGACTCCTTCTACATCGCCGTCCAGCGCCTGTATGGCATGCCACTATTTACTATCCCGCCTCCTCCTGCTGGCCTGAAGCAGGGGGCTATTTCTGATGCTGGCTCGATTATGGAACGGTTCGAGTTCGCCCTCTCTTACGCTGCTGCTGGCCATCTCCTTCACTGGGACCCTGTCACCCGACGTGGCTGCGAGATCGCTATGCAGCTGCTTTCCTGGCAGACCCTCGAGCGTGCTTTGGAGTTTGCCCTGGAGCAGCATCGAGATGAGGGTTCACATCAAGTTTTCAAGTATGGTGATGGATCTAGAGCGATTCTGAGCGAGACGGCTTCTTTCATCATCAGCAACTTCACCCCTAACTTCGCTCTCGACACTTCGGTTTCCGACCCCGACAACTACTCTCGACTACCATCCCATCCTGCCCCTCCCGCAACTAGCCCAGCTCAGGCATCTGTATCGCCTCCTATCGCCCGGGGATCCTCGGTGCATCTAGGCAAAGGTCGTCGATCTCAGCAAATCGCCGGCATCCAGTTCGGAGACCTCTCCTTGGCTGATGGTAAGACCTCGCCTGCCTCGGATACTTCGATGGCATCGCAGCAACAACGGTCTCCCTTCGCCTCGGTCCTCTCTCGCGTCCTCCTCAATGTCCCTTTTGTGACTCTTAAGATGATTCTCGAATCCGCATCTTCCAACAAGGCGACTGGGTGGCCAAATGCAGAACTTGTGTACCGCGCTGTCAAGGATGCAATTACCGAGCGGGAACGACGCCGACTCAACGCTGTCGCATCCGTTAAAGCAGGACTGGTTCCCGGATGGGAGGTGATCTGGAAACAGCTGTCCAGCCCTGAGCCCCGATACTTTGGTCAGTGGACCGCTCTGGGTTGGCAGGAGGAGGTTCTTCCGTACCGTCCTTCTGATAGCCCAGCCCTCAGCCGCAGCTGGACTCCCCTCTTCATGGAATCACAGAACAGCGCTCAAGTTGCGTATCCTTGAGTACGCTAGACAGACAGGGGCTTGCAATTTGACTCGCAATGTTGTGGGTTTTGTGGATATGGCATCAGAAATCACATCATGATTGCATTTTGACCACGCAGTCGCATTTGGAGCCCTTTGGAGCTCCCGCGCATTGGTCTATTCACATTCTTTCCTCAAGAAAAAGAATCTTTAATGGGAACTCCTTCAGGAGACTGCATAGTGGCAAGTTTTGGAGTTTGGTTGGAGGGAGTCTTGCGATCCTCTGCCTTGCGCAGAAGGTGAGGTTGGTGAATTGGAGACAAGACACCAACGCCGCTCGATGGATTGAAGGTCGCTTCGAGACTCAGGGGTGGTGAGTAATGCGGACAGATGATAGACGAAGCGGAAGCATGTCCAGGTGCGATGGCGAGGTTGACTCGAAGGCTGGAAAGCGATGGGACCGACACCACCAAAAAAACCAAACGGAACAAGACAATTCTTATTCCCGAACACGGCTTGCTGTCGTAGGCGCACGATGCGGAGGATGGCATATGATACCGCTTGTGGGGAGGACGAAGGGGTGAACTTGGGTGATGGATGGCGTTGATGGGACGGCGCGGCGGAATTGGAGCTAGGTGTGTTTTGTTTGACCGGATTATTAAAAGGCAGGGATGGACAAAAAAAGAAGAAGCAAAAAAGCACTTAATGATTCTTGAGGTTATTAGGATTTGGAGGGCCCAATCTGATGATGCCAGGTTTGATGATGATGAGTGATTGGCCCAGAGAACTGGAAATCATGAATGACATTGGCTGGAGTATGCTTTGCAATTCTGCTGGTGGAGGCAGTAAGTAGGTAGCATCTTCAAGACTGATTTGATACCCCGACTGCCTGACTACAATGAGGCCGGTAACAGCCTGTAACGAGGCCGGTAACAAAGGCCTGCAACAAGGCCTATGTTGTCTTTGCATGAGTTGAAGGCAGCCAAGGCCGGGTGAGTGGCCTGAGGTGTGGATGAGGTGATGTCTGTTTGGTGCACTTGAATGCAAGCTGTTATGTTGTGGTTGGTGTTTGGAGAATGCAGCTTATGCGGCCAGCCTCCCGAGTGTCGCATAACCTCTGTTGGAATGGTGGGAAATTGGTATGAAACTACGATCGGGGGATGGCCTTGTTTAGGAAAGGCAACAGAAACTCGACATTGGCATTTCTGTTCATGTGATTCTCGGATGTGTGGTTCATGGTGGGATGGAACCTTGGAAGACGGATCTCTGATATCATTAGCATCCATGGAGCTCAAGTGTGCGTGCGTCTGTGGTACGTAGGGGCGGGGAACCCCTGTATGACCAAGAGCCCATTAAAGCAGCATCCTCAACCTTCAATTCGCCAGGGCGAATTAATTGGGATCCAGTGCCAGGGTCCCATCTCTTTTTGATGTGCAGATGCTAAAAGGCGGGTGGGCTCCGTGATAAGCCCAGCAGCCGAGGCTCTCCACTTTTGGCCATGGCCCTCATTTCCAAGGTCCCCCGTCCCGGGTTGCTTGTGATCCATCCATTTCATCCCTCCCTCCCCTTGCTTGTTATCATTCTTTTTCTTTTTTTCTTCTTCTTGCTGACGCGACTTCTGTCAGACGTTTGCGATTCAAAATCTTTGCGATACAGACGAAGCTCGTGCAACTTTGAGCGTCTCCGACTCTGCCGCTCGCTTGGATGCCTCCAACAGTTGCCCGAATGCGCCACAGGAGCTCAGCTCGTGTAACCGCAACGCCTGCGCCATAAGAGGACCCAGAAGCACACCAACACGATTGAACCGCGGTTTTTCGACTTCCATCCATCCACAGCAACCGCTTCCATCACAATGGCTTCGCCCTCTCCGTCGGGCGACGCCTCGAGCTCGCGCTCCTCGAGGTCTTCGGCTGGTACCACAGATCCCGTGCTCCGCAACACGCTGCGCTACACCATCTCGGCGCGCGAGTACGCCGCCCTGCACAAGTACATCCTCTCGCGGTCCCGAGTGCTCCGACGCGCGACGCCGAACCCTAGCCGTGTGGAGAAGGCGCTTCAACCGCCCAAGGGAAGTGATGATTACAATGCTAGGACGGTGCGCCATGCGCTGAGGGTGTTTGTGGGAACTTGGCTTGGCATGAAGGGATGGGATGTCGTGGCCAAGAGGATGAAGAAGGAGGAGTGAGTATGACTTGTCTGTGCAGCGCAATGGGTTGCTAACATGTGTCGCGATAGATCTAATGCGAACGCGAAGAAGAAGCCATTCTACAAGTCTCCCGCCCTGAGACTGTCCCTCTCACTCTCCACCATTCTCCTGCTCTATAGGCTACTCTTCCGCTTCCTCACTCGCCTGCGCGTACACCTGCTCGATCCTCAAGTCGAGCCCTTCCGTATGCGCAATCCGCGAACCGCTGCGACGCTTACCTCGCCATACGCGCCCGCAGTCGGTGCGTCGCTGGCTGGTCTCGCTCTTGGTATCTACCCCAGCGAGAAGATGCGCGTTTCCATTGCCATCTACACCATCTTCCGCGCGCTGGAGTTTGCGTATAATCTTTGCGAGTCCGAGGGACTCATCTGGGGACGGAGCAATGGCGTCAAGAGGGATAGGCCTTGGTGGTTTGGCAGCTGGATGCTGCAGCCCCTTGCTTTTGGCCAGCTTCTTCACGCGGCTGTCTTTGACCGCGACTGCTTCCCCAAGGTATGTTTTATATCACAGATTCACAGGAACGATGTACTGACAGATGCAGCCCTATGGAGACTTTATCTTCAAGAGCTCTTCGGCTTATCTCCACCCGCGCCCGCAGGACTGGCCAGCCGGCCTCAAGTGGCCTCAGACATCTCAGATCGTCGACAGCCTGGCTCAGATGGCGCGCTTGAACTGGCCGTATGTGATAGACACCCGAATACAAGAGACAATGACTGACCTTGATAGTGCCTACATCTCTCCAACCTTGTTCCCCAACAAGGAAGTTCTTCCTCCGAGTCTCAGCACAATTGCGCCATTGACATCTCGTGCTCACCCACTTATCACATCTCTTTCGTGCGCGACATTGCACCCTGGCGACCCGTCTTGTTCTCGAACATATCTCACATTCTGGCTTAATTCGTTCCCGCCGCTTGCTCGCTTCTTTGTCCTCCTGTACTCGGCCTTGACGGTTATCCCCCGGTTCTCTTCCATCTACCACAGCCCTCTGGCCACTCTCCAGCGCATCATCACCAATGCTCTCCGCATGTCGACCTTTGCTACAGGCGCCATCTCAACAGCCTGGGCCTCCATCTGCTTCTTCCAGAACTGGCTTCCTCGTCATGTTCTGGCCACTCAGCGTTTCTTCCTCGGTGGTTTCTTTGCTGGTCTGTGGGCCTTTGTTGAGCGACGAAACGGCCGCGGCCTGTTCCTGTACAGCGCACGCGCAAGCATTGATAGCCTCTGGAAGGTTGGTGTGAAGCGACGCTGGTGGAGGAGTATGAAGGGCGGTGACGTCTGGGTCTTCATGCTGGCGCTCATGGTGACTGGTGTTGTGTACGAGAAGGATGCGCAGGCGATCCGGGAGAATAACTGGCGAAAGGGCGTGAGCTGGCTGCAAGGCCAGGGCTGGAGGGACTGGAGCGTCGATGATGATGAGAACCAGGACGAGGAGGGACAGGACAAGGAGGAGTAATCCAATGATGTATGATCATGGCTGTGTGGAGTTGGGCGTATATGGGTCGCTGTATAAGGATTGGACGGGAAAGGCTTGATGCCTCGGTATGGTTGGTAGTTTGATATCCATTTAATTAATGTATTGTCTAGTGCATTCTGCTTAAAGACAAGTGAAGGGTCGTGGCTGTGAACATTTTGGACAAGCATGTTGACCTTTGGCAACATAACAAGGACTGAAAGACCAGTATATATATGTACTCAAGGAAACCTATTGTTCTAGTATTTTGTCATTAATCCCATCCGATAAAAGGAATACACTTGCCCCTATTCGCCGACAACCCAACTCCTTGGAAAGCCCCCCGGTGTTTAATAACGCCGATATTCCTCTGGAGGAGTCAGACTCACCAGCCATTGTCCAACTTTTGAAATGGCAGTAGACACTGACAGCAAAACCGTCATTCCCATGCCGAGCGTCGCGAGGATGAGACAGCAGTCTTCGCACAAAGTGCAGTTACATTCATTCCGTTCCTCCCGCTGGTACACAAGACAATCTTCTTGTTCGTCGCATGGGTTTTCTGTGACGGATGCTTGGGAACAGTGGCCTTGGTTAACTTGCCTGTAATGCGACCCGTCATGGGCCGTCTGCTTATTCTGTCTCCTCTTTCTCCTCTGTCTTGTCATGATTTCGGGTGAGGAGTCACTAGAGGGGGAGTAGATGGGACTTTGTGGGTCGGTGAACGGCATCGGCCCCAGAACAGGGTCAGCCTCGGCCGAGGCCATGACCGGGGCGGTCTTCGTTGGGGAGGTCTTCATCGGGGAGACTTGAGCCGGAGGGACATCAGCCTCGGCAACCTTGACGTCAGAGGTCTTCGTCTGGGGAGCCCGAGCTGGGGGAACGTAGGTCAAGGGGACCCTAGCCGGGATGGCCTGAGGCGACGGTGAAGCTGTGCCACGAGCAGCATAGACTAGCCTTCCATTTTTCACAAAGTAGGGCCGTCTGGGAATATTCGAGAGATCCAGTTTCTCCGGACAGTGAGGTCGACTACCCCTGTCGAACCGAGGAGGACGCCAGCCGGGCTCGTCAAGCCGGAAGGGCAGAGGGGGAGTGAACACGGTTGACTTGGGTGCTAGAAGCGAGTCCATGGGGACTGCACTGGGGTCTTTCTTGTGTTTCTTGGACTTGGCTGGGGGCGGTGGAACAGTGGTGACTGGTGAGCCCCTGACCAGCTTGCACGTGGATGGGTCATCGTCCTTGTAGGGGAGACTAGAGTCGATCCGCAAGTTGCTGGCGGCAAGTTTGGCCTTATTTTGTGATCCTGAGCCAGCTGCAGGTTCGTTGGGGCCGTGCTTGGCTTGAGTCGGGCTGGAGGCCATGATGGTGCCTAAGGGACTGAGTTTGTAGAACGGTGGCGATATTTTGGCAGGTCTGGGGATAGAAGCGTGCAAACTCAGGCTCGCGAGTCGCTGGGTGTATTATTGGCAAAGGGAATTGGAACAAGAGAGGCCCTTGCCTCATTGAGCTGCCTCTTCAACTTTTATCACAAGTGAGAGGCCTGCTTGGGGGTGAATCTACGTCTAGTTCTTTGAACAATGGCGTTGCAGATAAAGACATGGTTGTGAAGAAGAACGTGACTTTCTTTGAAGAGAAACTTGATGGGGAACAGAACAAGTGACATGTAATAAAACTACCTAGTTTAGTTTGCCTGAGAACATGGGCAAGAGTGTCCTTGTGAAGATACCCAATGTGCCATCTGACTATGAGCATTGTAAAGTGACATGTCTGGAAACCCCCGTGGAACAGTTCTGCAGAAGTTCCCTGCAGATGCTGCAGCAAGGCTTTGTTCATGGTGCATATGCTTTGTTCCCATGAAGGCCCCTACCTGTCCTGAAGATTCCTCTAATGAACAGCCATGTTTGTCAATTGAACCACACAAGTCTCCCACACAGACTTTCAGTGACTTGGTCCCCTCGCAGACCATATAAGTTGACTATTGGCGATCTCTTGCACTTCTGTCATGAGTGAGGAATCTCAACGCCAACCGTCTCACGCTCCTGAGCTCAACTCAGGAACGCGCACTCGCAAGGAACAGAAGTCCAGATTTATCGAGCACTTTGAAATTTTCTGGGACGGCGTATCGCAAGATCCCCGCGTCAGTCCACCTCAACCACCCAGCATGGCGTCCACAAACTCGGAATCTCGCCCCGAGGGTCCCACCTCGGCTGACTCTACTTTGAATGATAGCCAAGAGGTACTTGCAGGTGTCACGGAAGAGATGCCAAAGGTACGTATCCCAGTGGGCGAGGAGGACCTGGTTGACGTTTCGAGGTTTCGCTCAACTATTGCAGGATTCTTCAACGCCAACTACGCCTCCACAGGAGACGCGTTCCTAAAATCAGTGCGGGAAAAGAGCGGGATGGAAAGAGTAAGAATGGAACTTGATGATCTGTGGTTGCAGATCCAGTTCTTTCACGACTGCCTGCTACGGATCCAGCCCAACTACATCACCAGCAGCTCTGAGAATCTCGCACAGGCTGTGGATCTCATCCTGGATGTTTCTCATTGGCGCCTCAAGACGGAGTTGGATAAGGATCTAAAGGAAGAGGACGCTCGTGTTGAGATTGTGGTGCTGCACCGTCGACTTCGACGTATGGAGCTGATGCTCAGAAACGATCTAAACATGTGTGGGAAGCCACCAGAGATGCTCAGCGGATGTATTGTCGGTGTCAAGAGACCCAAGTACAAGGATAGACTCTGGACACGTCTCTTTGGCTCCGACCCTAATGAGCAGAATCGCAATGAGGACAGGAGCTTCCGGATCCGTGACGTAGCCAGCCTCCTCCGTCTTGAAGACTATCTGACTTTTGTGTCTACCGAGTTTGATAGACAGCTTGGCCCCCGGGGAGCTGATGCACAAGATGGCGTCATCATGGCGGCAATCGCGCACCTTGACGACGAGGTCAAGTCTTTTCTCAAGACAAAGGATTGCCGTACTGCCAACCGGCTCAAGACCGAGTGGGCACTGATTCTACGCAACCCCCTATTCCGCGCAGCGGTAACCCGCGAGATGGGCAACCTCGTCAGGGAGGCGGTTGCATTCCGCAAGAAGAACGGGTACACGACTCACCGCGAGGAGTGTGAGTTGTTCATCAAGCCACAAGGTAGCATGGCGAGAGTCTTTTCGAATGTCTCGATCAAGAGTGAGACTGGTAGACGGAGCAGAGCGGGCAGCTCGTTGAAGCCTGCGTTTTGGAGAAAGGATTCTGCAGCTTTTGGCAAGTAACACATTCCACCAAACTATCATTCATTTTATTCTTCGTAAAACATCTAACTAGAATACTTGACTATAAATATACTTTCTTTCTATTTAGTTTCTAGATCATCTGATAAGGACGTCCATAGCGTGAGTGACGCCTGCCTGACCTTGATCGTCGAACGACAGTAGAATGGTGGGCCAGACTTGGGAACCCAGAGCGTAGTGTAGCAACATCTTTTGACCCTTTAATTGAACTTGACCAATACGATACCCTACTCTCTTCCAAGACGTTTCCTCAAGTGCTCTTCAAACGTTGTTGGCTTCTTGACATGATCCAGCACGATCGGGTCATGAATTTCCCATAAACCTTGAAGGGCAATCTTGCTCCAAGATAGGTGAAGATATTCGAAAAACCCCCCTCTCCCTTTCTCCTTTTTTGCCTTTTCCAGTTCCTTCTCCAGATCTTCTGCGGTCCCGTCACAGAAAAACTTGATCTGCGTCCTAGTGACTCTTTCATAGGTATTGGCGAGCTCCACGACCGAGTTCGTCCCAGAGTAAAACTTAAAGTAGCCCCCTTTTCCAGACCTCACACCTTCGTCCGTCAGCAATATCTCAATCGTCCAGACCGCTGCGTCGTCCATGGCAGTCCAAGGTAGCTTCTGTTCGTGCAAGTCTCCCCAATAGTGATACTCGAGCGATGTGCCATTCTTCCGGAGTGGCCCCATGTCCGGGACGAGAGTGTATTCTGCAAAGGCGCCGTTGATGAAGAAGACCGGGCGCACCGTGCTTGTCATTGCTGCTTGATCGGCGAATGCTATGAGACTGTTGTATATCTCAAAGTCACCATAAGATATGCTGGTCCAGTTGCTGGTCCACGTTGGAGCCACAAAGATGTTGACCCCTTTTCGCTCTGCGGCGCGTAGGAGAAGGAGGCTACCGTCAAGGTAGAGTGTCGGATCTGTCGAATAGGCGCATATGACTGCGTCCACTCCCGTGAGCCCTTCCTCGATTGCTCGAATGTCGTAGTAATTTTCGGACTGAATGAATGATTCGAGCTTCTGAAGCAGGCTTGAAGGAAGCTTCGAGGGATTACGCCCCAAGCCTCTGACTTGTAGGCCTCGAGCGATGGCGGCGCTGGCTAGCCGTTGGCCCAAGTCACCCGTGACCCCCACGATTAGAACCAACATGACAGTAGTGAGCCGTCTGGTAATAAACTTTTCGTGTGAAGTGTTAACGAACAGATGAGTTTCCTGGGTAGGTATTCGAAAAACTGAATCGACCAAAATGGAGTCGCTTGATATACTTTATTATTTGCGGTGTTTCACGGCCTCTGAATTCGCCAAGATTCCGCAGAACTTTGTGGACATGTTTATAAATCAAACCCCGGGAACGGGCGCCTCCCTGCGGACATGGAGCGGTAGTTGAAGATGATGTTGGCGGAGTTCGGGGAGCCGGGGGCTGCGGGAGCCGAAAGAGGGATTGACGTCGGGATGTGCGTATAAGTGGGTAGTTCTCGGCCACCACTGCTCCATTTACCGTAACAGCTCCGGGTTGGAGCCTTTCTGACCCCTAGTCTGTGGAGGGAGTTAACTATTTCTGATTGGCTCCAATGTGCGGTCTGATGAATGAAGTTCAATAGCCAATTATAACACTCAACAGACCAGGGGGTTTCCTAGCTAGAGAGGTTGATAGAACATGCGAGTTGCGCGGGGACGGACGAATAGACGAACCCGAGGCTGGGGAAGACTAAACCTTATGTGCTGACTCGACTCCCAGTATCAAGCTCTTCACGTGTGATTGTGTGATCCGAGGCCCTGGGGATATTGTCTTTTCCGGTTGTCGTTATGGGTAAGTAGAGGGACCCTTGAACTGGGGTCGTCCCTGTACGAGCTGAAAGACCAGGTCTGGGAGTTCAGGTCTTTCAAGATCAACTCGAGTTGGGCGGACCCCACCGCTTTGTCTTCAATTCCCATGAGCATACGACCCTTCCATGTTCGTGGACGATGAAAGCCGAAAGATGATGGCAACGGCAAAGTTCCATCATCCCTCAAGTCGGCACACCCTCTGGATTATCCCAGACGCCGCAACGTGACACCGACAGATAAGCTCTAACTATTCTCGAGCATCTTCATGATCTCCTGATTACTCATGAACCAGTTCGCTAGCAGCCCCCCTGACGAGTCAGCTTGGGCTCCAGGGTTGGCAAACAGCTGATCCTCCCCCGGTTGTAATGCGGTTGTCTCTGCTATTGCCCCCTGAATCTCGGGCGCTGTCGCGCTGTAGTCCATCGCATCAGCCACGAGGATCTCTGCTGTAGTACCGGAGGAAGTGCCTGCGAGGCTGTGACTGTCGGCACTCGGGAAAGCGCCCTCCCCCGATAAGCTGTCCTGCTTCAGGTTGATAAATCGGACCGCCACATCATACAATGCCTGAAAAAGCCGGAGTTGATTCCGGGTTGAGGCATGGCGCGCAGTGTACGTTGTTCCCTCGCTGGCGTCGATAAATCTCTTCAAAGCGCCGAGATCGGAGGCGTTTGAAGACTCAATGACGTGACAGAAGAGGATGGTGAAGGGTATGAAGGGCGATCGCAGTAGGGACCTACGTCGATAGATGAGCTTTCTTGTATCCGATCTTACGAATACGACAGGTCTTCTTACCAGCCTATGAATAACTCAATGAAGGCTGTCTTTGAGCCACCGCTCTCGATCAGGGTCATACACTGCTGGTGTTCTTCCAGAGCCTTCCTGGAGCTACTGATGCACTCCTCCGAGAAGGATGACTTAGAGTATTCCGCCGAAGGGAGGCTTCGATAGACCAGCGTTAGCATAGATAAGTTGGCGATTCTGTCTGATCGCCATAGCATTTGAGTAAGAAGCGGTTGGCCGGTTGCCGCAAACTGTGCTTCGTTCTCTTTCTGGACTCTTGAGTTAGCATCTGCCACGAAGAAGCATAACTATCACAAACCTCAATTGCATCTTCAGCCTCCATGATCCCGTGGATCTCTGAGAGAAGGGCGCGTGCCCGAGCATATCTAACATTCTCAGGCTGCAGGAAGGCCCCAGGGCTGTACACGTCGTCGTAGATCCGCCCTTGCAGAACCCCAGCCTCGATCCATATGGGTAGCAGCCTGTTTATCAACGAGTCGGGTCCAGGATTTCGCTGCGGCCGAGGGACCGTTATATCATTGTCTCGGAATGTCGATGAGCGCCCGATGCGTAGAGCGATCAGTTTCTCCGAGCAATATACCGCCCAGAACAACCGCAGCTTCCTCCGTTGCTGGACCGGGGGCTCAGGAGAGAGGGACGTGGCGCTGTGCAGGCCGAGAGCTTGGCAAATGTGGGATGTTGTGACAATGAAGCCCCATGCGGCAGACGTTTTCATTGTCTGGAGACAATAGGTTGCCTGCAGTATATCAGCCAACGAGATGTCGTACGTCTGGAAATGTTGAGCTCACAGCCATGTTGAGGGCGTATGCTGTGTTTATGGTGCTCGCCACATGGAATCCTAGGTGAGCCAAGGCTGTCTCGAGGTTTTCTCGGCACAAGGTCGCCTGAGCTTCGAAATCAAGCACAGTTGCATCGTCATCGGCCACACTGGCGCATTCGAGGAACAGCCAATACAGACCAGCATTTGCAATGATGATCTCCTCTTCGGACGAGGGGCCAGGACCACAGACCTTGATCGCATATTCGGTGAAATGGTTGAGAGATTCGAACTCGGCGATCCACATGGCGTCAACCTTGTTGCTTTCTGTCCTTCAAATCAGCTCTCCGTTCTAGCATTAGGGGAAAAACCCAAATATTGTTTACCTTGGGCCATTTTAAGGCATGCAAAGACACTCTCGAGTGGAGGCGACGGGAACGAAGAGGGCTTTCTCCCGTCTTCCAGCGGTCTGGCGTGAGGGAAGAGCACATCAACAGGGTCGTTGGTCTGTTTTTGGGCATTGGCAATGCTGTTCAGGGTCTGTATCACTGGGCCCATCTCCGTCGTGACATGGAATGAGGAGCTATTCCCAACGGCGTTCTGGAAGAAGGCTGTGGCGAACAGGACATGCGCGAATGGAGATGACTCGCCATTATACTCGGTTGGCGGCACCGTGGGTGCGCTGGCTGGGCTTGCACCAAGGGTCTGGACAGATGCTGGCCGATGTTGAGAGGATGCCAGGAGCGAGGCCGTTGAGGTAGAAAGGCTCTTTGGTGATGACGCAGGCGCCTCCTGTCCTGGTGATGGACACGAGGGACGTTGTTTGCTGAGATCTTCCACCATGATTTTCAGCTCATCCACAGTCCGAGCGATATGGTCAACACTCTTCTCGCTTTGTGGAAATGAGAAAATGGCTGGTTACAAGGAAGGGGGTGCTTGTGGCTCACATGTCGTTGGCGAGCGTGACTCGCTGCCTGCGGACTCTCGACTTGAGGCCTAGGGTATAGCCGCATGATGCTCCCGCTGTAGCGCATTGCTCACAGGGCTGACCTCGACTGCATTTCACCTGTGGGAAGTATTAACAAGGTTCCCTGGGATGGTGCAGAAAGGATGGAAACATGAAGGGGCAGGACTCACCTTTCTCCGGCGGCACCGGTCGCACTGGTCTTGTTACTATGCACGTCGGAGCGATTAGGATTGATATCACTTACAGCAAGCAAGATCTCGGTCATGCCCTCCCTTTCTTCGTTATGTCCCGGACTATCATCATCCGGGATTTGCTGATCCATCGCAGGCGATATTTTCGGGGCCTCGGAGCATCCGTTGTTGAACAAGTGATGAAGAGGAACCGTCCTGCTCTAATACAGTGACGGGAATCGGAGGCACCGGCTCTCCGCAGATCAGGGCTTATGTAACACAGATCTTCCGGTCTCAGTACTGGATGGCTTCGGAGCCGGGGGTCTCCGAGCTCCGCAGACTTCTTCGACTCCCGAGCAACACGGCCTGCAATGCTGGTACAATTCAGTCATTCATCGACAATGGCAAATTTTCACGAATATAAGGGGGCATCTTGCCCCCTTGCGTCCTTTTCAAATATCATCCTATCACCTGTGTCAGACTCGTTGTTCTTGAGTAGGTTATATGCAAGCCGAAAGCGACGACGCCATTGACAGGCACACATTCGACCACCACAATGGGAGAAAAGGACTCCGGAGAAAAGAAAGAAGGGCTTGGAGCGAACGATGGAGTAGAACAGAGCCCTTCGGCATTTGGGGCTTATCTTGTGAGTGATCTTCCCTTCTTTCACGGTGTGACCTAATGGTCTGTCAGAGGGTGTTCACACATGGCGACACATGGCTTTACACTCTTGAGTTCATCGCCGTGTTGGCCGCAATTGCCGCAGGCGTTGCCCTAGCCATGGTTAATGTTGTGCTCGGCAACTTTGTTACACTTCTTAGTGAGCCCTTGATCTCCGAATCCGCTCGAGCAGACTTCATGTCCCGGGTAGAGACCTCTGCGTAAGATACTCACGATCCCTATTCTCTTTGGAACGTAGACTAACACTCGATAGACTCCGGTTCGTCTACATTGGCGTCGCCCGATTTGGAAGCACATATGTATACTCGTCTCTCTTCACATATGTGGCCCACCGATTAACAAGGAACATCCGCTGGAGGTACCTCCACTCTGCTTTCAGCCAGGAGATTGCCTTTTTCGACCAAGGATCCAGCGGTTCGATATCCATGCAGGCGACATCGAGCGGAAAGTTGATCCAGTCAGGTACGGCTGAAAAGCTCGGCCTATTTGTACAGGCTGTATCCGCCTTCATTGCCGCTTTTGTGGTGGCCTTCATCACCCAGTGGAAGCTGACACTGATTACCTCTTGTATTATCCCGGTGGTCCTTCTCATCTGTGGCGCCGTATCCTGGCTCGATGTCATAGTCGAAACGGGCATTCTAAGGGTATACGGCCAAGCTGGCGGCTACGCTGAGAGCACACTCAGTGGCGTGCGCGCTGTAAAAGCCTTCGGCCTTCGTCGACGCCTCGTCGCCAAGTATAAGGAGTACCTGGAGGAGGCATTTCACCGCGGTATGAAGAAGAATGTTCTGTATGGATTCGCCTTTGGTGGTGAATATTCTGTCTTATACTGCGGAATGGGCCTGGCCTTCTGGCAGGGTGTCAGAATGCTTAGCCAGGGCGAGATCGCAAACATTGGCACCGTCTTCACGCAAGTCACCCAGTTTTCCCCTTACTACCCTCGTGCTAACTGCAAAATAGAGTTGTGTTTTCTGTCATTGTCGCGGCTCAGACCATCACCTCAATTGTGCCTCACCTGCTCGTCTTCAATCGAGCCGCCAGTGCCGCGGCTGAGATGTTCAGTCTCATCGACCGAGAGTCGTCCATCAACCCGTTTGACGAATTAGGCGAGAGACCCGACGAAGTTCAAGGGAATATCGAGATCCAGGGTGTCCACTTCAGCTATCCCAGCCGGCCTGATGTCACCGTACTGGACGACTTCACACTTATGATACCCAAGGGCAAAGTCACTGCGCTCGTGGTAAGTCCTGCAGAAAACATGCTCGCGAGGATGATGTTGATAAAAGAAGGGACCGAGTGGCTCTGGAAAGAGCACTATTATTGGCCTCTTGGAACGGTGGTATGATCCAACCCAAGGCACGATTACCCTCGATGGGCGGGACATCAAGGCCTTGAATATCAGGTGGCTAAGGACCAACGTCCGCCTCGTGCAGCAGGTAAGAAGCCACTCCTACGCTGGTTCCATATATGGGGCATGGATGGGTCTACGAAGGTGTTGTCTATAGATCAGCATCGTGCAGGGCTAACACAGCATAGGAGCCAGTTCTGTTTAACGGAAGCGTGTACGACAACATCGTAACCGGCCTGATAGGGACAGCTTGGGAAAATGCCTCTATCGAGGAGAAGAAAAGACGGGTAGAAGATGCTGCAAAGCTTGCATTCGCACACGAGTTCATTACCGAGCTGGCCCAGGGATACGATACCACCATTGGCCAAAGAGGTGGTCTACTTTCAGGGGGGCAGAAACAGAGGATTGCTATTGCAAGGAGCATCATCTCTGACCCGAAAATTCTCCTGCTAGACGAAGCGACGAGTGCCCTCGATCCCCAAGCTGAGCATACTGTCCAACAGGCGCTGGATAATGCTTCGAAGAACCGGACCACTATCACCATCGCCCACAAGCTCGCCACGATTCGCAGCGCAGATAACATCGTTGTCATGTCACACGGACGCATCTCCGAACAGGGTACTCATGAACGTCTCTCTACTTGCGGTGGGTTGTATGAAAAGCTGGTTCGAGCCCAAGACCTTGCACCGTCAAGCGATACCGAGAGCTCCACAGTCCACGACGACGATACAAACGACACGGAACCTGCCATCCCCGTCTCCCTTACCAAGACTCCAACGAGGGAGGCAACGATGCTGCAGGCTCTTAGGCACCGCGAGGACTTTGATCACTACAAGCCTTTGGGACTAATTCGCTCCGTTGCGAAACTGATCTCTATGACCCCAGAACTGACCATCTGGTATTTTATCACAATACTCACCTGCATTGCGGGAGGTAAGTCTTTACGTTTTTGCGAGTGGCCCCTAAGATTGCTGACCCTGAATCTTAGCTGCGATCTTCCCTGGACAGGCCATGTTGCTGGCCAAGATCTTGGACGCATCAACATCCAGCAATATGGTGTCCCGCGGCAACTTTTTCGCCCTCATGTTCTTCGTTATGGGCCTTGGATGTTTTGTCGTCTATTTCATCATGGGATGGGGGACAAACATCATCGCCCAGACCCTCAGCAGGAAAGCCCGTCTTGAACTCTTCGACCAGGTCCTCAAGCAAGACTTGCGATTCTTTGATCGGCCTGAGAACGCCGTTGGTGCCCTGATGAGCCGTCTGGACTCGTATCCACAGGCAATCTTGGAACTCATGGGCATCAACGTTGGGCTTGTTGTTCTGGCTGGCATTACTGTCCTTATCAGCGCTGTGCTGGCGTTGGCCGTCTCATGGCGAGTTGCTGTCGTTGGCGTGTTCGTGGCTCTCCCGCCGATGCTTATCGCGGGTTATGCAAGAGTCCGGCTCGAAGCGAAAGTCGATGCGGGCATGTCAAAGAGGTATGCCGCCAGTTCGGCGGTAGCGTCAGAGACGGTCATGGCTATCAGGACGGTCTCTTCGCTCGCTATTGAGCGGAGCGTCCTGGCTAGTTATGCCCATGAACTGGACACGGTCATCACGGATTCTATCCCGGGGCTGTTCCACATGATGATCTGGTTTGCACTGACGCAGTCTATTGAGTACTTTATCCTTGGGTTGGGATTCTGGTCAGTATCCCCTGGAAGCTTTACTTGATAGGTCTTTGGCTAACATGTTGTCAGGTGGGGATCCAAACTCATCAGTGAGGGCAAGGTCACGTTCTATCAGTTCATTGCGTCGTTTATGGCAGTGTACTTCTCCGGCCAGGGCGCGGGGCAGATGTTTGTGTACTCAAGTAGTAAGTGTTATTGACTTCTTCGTATTGGCCAGACTGACGTGTTTGGCAGGCTTCTCCAAGGCTGTCCAGGCCTCCAACTACTACTTCTGGATGTTGGATCTGGAGCCCGAGATCACCGAGAATAAGGATAACCGCGATGTTGGACCCGCGAGGGGATGCACTTCCCTGCAATTTGAGAAGGTCAAGTTCTCGTACCCCTTGGCTCCCAATATCAAGGTGCTGAAAGGGGTATCGCTAGATGTGAGTGTCTCTACATGGCTCAGTGAGACCCAAGTTAATGGTCGTGTGCAGATTCAACCCGGACAGTTTGTAGCATTCGTTGGCGCGTCAGGTTGCGGCAAAAGCACCATGATCTCCTTGCTAGAGCGGTTCTACGACCCAACAAGCGGCAGGATTATCGTTGACCAAGCCGAGGCTCTCTCATCACTCAACCCGCGTCTTTACCGTCAGCATGTCGCGCTAGTCCAGCAAGAACCAACTCTGTTCCCGGGATCCATTCGGGACAATATATCCCACGGCAAGGATGACGCCAATGAGGCTTCTGAGGCCGAGATAGAGGAGGCGTGCAGAGCGGCTAACGCCTGGGAATTCGTCATGTCTCTCCCCGAGGGCTTGAACACGCCCTGTGGTGAGGGCGGGAGCCAGCTCTCAGGGGGTCAGAGGCAACGCGTAGCGATCGCGAGAGCGCTGGTGCGGAAACCAAAGGTGATTCTTCTGGACGAGGCCACTAGCGCTCTGGATACCGAGTCCGAGAGGGTGGTACAGAAGGCGCTCATGGAGGCAGCAACAGGGGACCGCATCACGGTTGCTGTGGCGCATAGGCTGTCGACTATCCGAAGTGCAGACCGGATCTTTGTCTTTTACGGAGGCGATGTCGTCGAAGCCGGGACACATGAGGAGCTGATCGGTCAGGGTGGCATGTATGCGAAGATGTGCGAGGCGCAGAACCTGGGGGTCTGACGGTTCTACACACGTGAGTGCGCGGTGGAATATTAATTGTGTATGTGGGAAAGGGGGATTTCAACAGGGAATGTACTAGGTCTAGTTATTATTCCCTTTGTAACGAGATGTATTAATACTCTTCAGATAGACTTTGCTTAGATAGAACTGCACTCATAGAACTCTACTCAGATAGAAAAGACGTCACCTACACTCTTCTCCCAATTGCGCTCATCCGCCAGCCTGCGCATCACATCGGACAAGGAGTCGCAGTGCCCATCAACCTCGACATGATTCATCTGTGCTGTGTCCCAGGAAGCGATGAAATACAAGTTTACAGAGTCGATCATGAAGGCATTCCAAAACAATCCACTGTTGAGTCACGTTAGTTGTCTAACAGCGCCCAAGAGTAGTGCATGCTTACCAGTCAGGCCAGTCGTAACGAGCAACAGGTTCAAGCGTAATAAAGTCTGTCTGATCTCCGCGTGCAAGGCTCATAGCCATCGAGACATCCCAGACAAATGCCTGTCTGAAGGATGCTTCCACAGCGGCATCGCCCTCGTCTCTCAGAGCATGAACAATCTTGTTCCAAGGGGCATGTTCATGTTCTCTGATCTGTTCTTGCTCCAGGTCCATGCGTTGCAGAAACTCTAGCAATGTCTCATTGTGGACAACTTCAGCCATGTTCAGTATCCACTGAACAGTTGGGCCGTCAATGCTCATTGCTGGTGGGAGGAGCTTCTCCATCCAGCTGGGGACGAATGGCCAGGAGCGTCCGCTTTCCCAGACATTGAGCAAAGCATGAGATGAACCAGTCTGCAACACATTGAAGAGAATGATGGCACTCTTGGCAAAGAGTGATGGATGTATGCCATACTTCTCCTTCATGCTGGCCAGGCCCGGCAGAGCAACGACACGACCAGAGCGAGGATACTGAAACTCGTGAGCGCGCCTCTCCCATTCACCGGACCATACTCTGTCACGTATTCGAGAACGTTCTTTAGCATGTGGCCCGCCCTCATCGTTGCATATCATCATGCCAGGCGCTCTTTGAGGCGGCCACAGGGCGCGATTGAAGCGTGAGATGCCTCGGAGTCTCTTGACGTGGAATGAGACACTCTTTTGCGCAGGCTCGCTCTCCTCGTACTGACTGAAGAGGTCTGAAAAGAGTCGGTAGGGAGTAAGAGCAGGCATGTTGACGTCGATGTCTTGAATCCAACGATCTAGCTCGTGGTGCCATTGGGTGAGGGAGAGGGCGTCAATGACAGAGTGGTTAAACGTGAAGCAGAGATAGATCTCTCCTGAATTGACCTTGACCAATTCGCCTTGAAACATGAAAGGCGAGGAATGATTTTGCGCAGTGTCGTCTTTAAAGCGCCCCCAAGCCTCATCCTCCGTATCAACATCAACCTCACGAACAATCTGCCCAAACAGCGCTTCACCAGACGAAAGCACAGCGTGAAACGGTGCCCCATCAGAACCAGGGAACACAATGGCCCTCAGCATCGGCCGCGAAGCCAGCGCCCTCTCGACGGCGCGCCGAATCTGCTCCTGCTGCGCAACGTTACCGACGACGCGGAAGACCATGCGGCTGTGGTAGGACTGCGGGCGCGGCCCAATGGCCGTCCGGTGCAGCGAGTCCCTTATGGGAAGGATGTCTTCAATGTCCGAGGCTGAGAGGCCGGCGTGGATGGCTGCTTTTCGAGCTGCGGTGAAGATTTTGGTGTCTTTGGGGAGGGTTTGGTCTTGTCTTGGGGATGGGGAGAGGTGAGGTTGATTGAGGGGCTTGGACGGCGTTGCAGTATCAGAGGTGATACCGAGACGGAGCTGTTGCATTTCTCGAGATAGGAGGAGATGCGCTTGCTTCTCAACTGTGTCATTCTCTGCAAAGTCCTGTAGATAAAGTCGCTGGCCGCAAGCACGCAGGACGTTATCGCAGTAGCGTAGTAGAGTGATGCTGTCGGCCAGATACTTGACGCTTTCCGTGATGGTCGGGCGAGTGCCCGTCAATTTGTCCCATATGTCGAGGAGCTTGTCGACAAATGATTGCGAAGGCGCTCTTGTGCTGGGCTGTGGTTCCTGCGATTGACTCTTCTGGCGGAGTTCCAACACTCTCTTCTTCAACTCTTGCTTCTTCACTTTTCCGAGGGCCGTTGTCGGAAATGCCTTGAGATCTAGCTCTTGAAGAGTGTAGACTTCTTCCAGAGCGTATCTTGGGTCTGCGCTTCTGGCCTTTTCGCTGACTTGAGCCTTGGTAACACCCTCAGGCAGGATGACGATGGCGACAGGTACTTGACCAGCAAGATCATCAGGTACGCCAACAACTTGGACCTGTTCGCTGTCAGTAAGCGTCTTTCAACAGTTCAATAAACCCACCTGCAAGCCATTAAGCTCTTGCAGCTTCTGTTCAATCTTGGCTGGGTAAATGTTCTCTCCTCCTCGAATGATGAGGTCCTTGTACCGGCCGAGGATATATATCACACCCTTCTCATCCATCTGTGCTTGATCCCCCGTCATCAGCCAGGACCCCGTTTCATCCTGGTACATGGCGCTGTCGTTATCCTTGTTTAAGTACTTTGTGATGACGGACGTTCCGCCAATGTGCAACTCCCCAATCTCCAATCGTGGTAGTATCTCTCGTGCTCCAGACCTGCAAATCCTCGCAGCAGCTCCAGGGAGAACTTTTCCAACCCCTGGATGCCACCCATCAACTAGATCAGGGTCTGTTCTTTGCCATGTAATAACAGGAGCCCCCTCACTCATCCCATACACCTGAATGGCACTCTTGGCGCCTAGCCCCTGACGACATAGACGTATATCCTCAGGTCCAATGAAGGTCCCACCAATAGTAACAATCCCCAGATCCAGCTTCTCAACGGTCGGAAATGAAGGGTGCGCCATTAGAGCCTTGACCAACGTGGGCGTCGCCGACATGACGGAGCACTGCTCCCGCACGAGGGCGTCGAGGGTCGCGTCAACGTTGAAGGTCCTGGAGGGGAACACGGCCGTGCCACCCCAGCGCCATGCGCGGAGGGAGTTGTTGATGGCAAAGATGTGTGAGACGGGCGTGTGGACGAGCCACCTCAGGGGTCCCATGGCGTTGACCTCTGGGTCAAAGTCACAGCATTGGGATACAAGGTTGCGGGTTGTGTGCCAGCATCCTTTTGGCTCGCCGGTTGTTCCACTGGTGAAGACGATCAGAGCTGCTTGATCGCCGCTGTTGTGGTCTTCAATGCCATATGTAGCATTGGAAATGGAAGCCAAGTTGGCCTGATGTTGAACAGTCGAAACATCCCATAGCTTAACCCACCCGTCAACATCCTCCCCCGTGCATAAGATACAAAGACTTGGCCCTGAAAGAGATGTCTTGGACAAATCTAGGGCTGTTGCACTCTTTGCGTCTTGTACCACAACCACATGTGGACGAACGGAAGTGATCGTAGCCTTGGAGTCTTGGACAACGGTTGCATCAATGGGCACAAAAGCCATCTGAAGCTTGGCCGCTACCCAGAAGAAAAGCCCCCATTCGGCAGAGTTACATAGTACAACGGCCAGTCGCATGCCCGGGCGGCAGCCCAAGCTCTCGAGAGACTCTGCAAGACGCTCTGCCTTGTCTCTAAGTTGAGAGTAGGACCATCTGAGATATGAGACGTCACTGCCATCGGGGGCTTGGCAGGGGGGATCCGTAAGGGAATCGCATGGCTGCCACAGAGAGACAATGGCGTCCTGGTGCGGGTGTAGAGTGGCAGCATTAAGGAACAGGTCCCAGAGGGTCAGATGCAAGTCGGGAACAGGGCTGCCAAAGACCTCTGAGATCTGCACTTGCTGGTCCGGTGTCTCGATAGAGGGTGAGACAGTCGACGCCATGGCTAACAAAGGTTGTAAGCTGTTGCTCTTATGAGAGGGAAACAAAAGAGGCTGAATCAGAAACAATATTGAGCACGCGTGTAAGTGGTACAGCTGTCGACTGAAACAAGCCCAGCAAAGAAGGATGGATGATGAAATGCAAATCTCATGCCCATCAGAAAGAGAGAGAACAATGCAGGGTTAAATATTATACATTACCCATAGACAGCAGAAGAAAAAGTCCCCGGGGCAAGAGTTACCTCGCAGGCAGCATCTTGACACTACCTCTGGCTGGGGGTGCTTTTGTATCCATGTCAGATTCATGCAACTCCAGATTGTCATATCTGAGAGGGTTCCCGACAGCTTGGGCCGCCCGAGCCGTGCTGACACTGTACACGTCGGAGACGAGGTCGAGACAGTCGTACAGGTGGTGCACCCGATCCAATCGACGGTGCCAGTCGACAGCCACTCGCCCTGGGAGCCAACGGCGGAGGCGTATTTATTTTCGTCCCGTCATACAGCGTGTCTTTTCCGGGTATCACGCACTGAGCAGTTGTCTCTCTTTTTCTCTTTGAAAGGGGGGAGCTCGCCGGTATCCCCAAGTTGCAGGATCGTCAAGGTGCTTTGTGGAGGGAGGGAGGGAAGGGGGGGCGTGGTGGACAACTGAGACACTCTATCTGAGACATTGAAAGTCACCGTTTTCGATACATGAGAGGATCGACGCGGAAGTGTCCCCGCTGGGCTGATGATAAGAGGATTGAGAAGGCCGTTGAAGTTCTGCAAGCCCAAGGGAAAGGCGGCGCCACAGAAGGGAAACAAACCAACAAGACGAGGTGAATCCCTGCTGTAGCATGTCGATCACTTACAATAGGCTAAACAACAACATACGGGTACCTTGCTGGAGAACCCAACCGATCCGTCTACTACAAGATCCCTGCTCCTGGACTCCAACAGCCTGAATCCACTAGATTGGGGATTCCACTTGACAGCGGAGTATCTATGAGCTTCCCGCTCTGGGGGAGACCACACACACGGGAGAAGGTCACGTCTCGGGCCGCCGGTACGTGTGTCTTTGACGTTCCGATGAAGCTGCCATGCCGTGCATACAAGCATGGGCATCTGTGGGCCGTATACCCCGTCGCAATGCGCAAGATACGCATGGCCAGCGGATCGACGCCAGGTCAGACCGGTTTCTGAATACTCTAGGCATGAACGGAGGCGTTCGTTTCCAAGGATAGAAACCCCGTAGCTTGAACAAACTATCTCTGCCTCGCCGGCTGCCTCGTTCAGGACTTCCAGGACTTTTTAGTTCCGTGCTATATAGGCTATTTCTAGGCATCTCGGCACAAGACGACGAATGACATCAAAGTCTTTGCTGCGAGATTCTTCGGTGGCGTCTGCAAGTCTTCCCCCCGTCCTTCAGGTTCAGGTACGTAGGCCATCTAGTCCAACCTTTCGGGGGAGGGACTCTAATTTGGAATCTCACCGCGCACAGCTTTTTTACTCTACTTCTCCCCGGGGTGGCAGACTGCTGGTAGGCCCTGTCTCATGGTCCATTATGTTGTCTCGGACCGTGCCGCATCTGGGATCTTGCGTGTTGTGTGTTCATGTGCCCCTCTGCGCTGTCATTGGGATCCCGGCGAGCCGGCTGTCAGTTCCCGGTTTTTTTGCCCCTGAGCAGAGAGAAGAATCTCTCTCTAGGACGCAGTGCGTGTCACTACAGCAGGCATTATGTGTGGCTTGGTCAGACTCTGAATACATTCAGCTGACTATATCTAGGAACCAAGCAATTACGAGCACAGCCGGGCAGGAAGCAACGTCTGGTTCGCGCTGACCAGGTTCCAGGAGCGAGGCACAAAT
>SSHR01000327.1:0-82784 GCA_006518225.1 Fusarium neocosmosporiellum | reverse complement strand
CGGAAATGCTTTTTTTCAGCTATTTGAGGGTAATTGAGCGAATTGAGCGCGTTATTTGGGCTTGCAATTGGCTTCTTTCTGTGTGTTTCTAATGAGATTTTGCAGGTTTAGCTAATAGCACATTAATTTATATGTGAAGGAGGAAGGAATGCAAATGAGATCGGAATCCGGGAGAATTTGCAGAGGTCATGTGACCTTGTTGGTACGAGTAACAATTCGTGTTGGTACGATTATCAATACTCTTTTGTGTTGGGCTCGCGTAATAAGTACTGCTTGTCCTCCCTTATTTAAATTAATATAACTATTCGGGGGTTAGTGTATTCGAATGGTTATCCCTGCCCCTGCGGAGCGTTCAACTTTAATTCCTTATAAAGTCATCCCGAGAGAATCAGACAAGCAGTAGTTCAGCAGCTTTTTGTTCATCCATCTTCCACCCTTCTTCAGGGACTCTCCAGCGAAACCGCAATGCTTTGCCCAGAGATTGATGAGGTGGCGGATCCCACCGGATCTTCGGCACTACCTTTTTTTGAGCGTGTATGGGAATGCACACGCTACTTGTTCCTCTCGACTGACACTGGCGTAGGCGAGAAAGAAGCGAACCGTCTTTATATGGACTTGTTGTACCTGCCTCGCGGGAGGTATGCGCGTCTCTGTGAGCAATTGCCCTGGCTGTGGTCTAGCACGGTGCAGCTACTGCCGGGTTGAGAAGATTGTGGTCAAAGAGTGATATGATGGATCCATCTCCTTTACCCAGACCACAATTTGCCCAGACAACCGCCGGCCGCCAATGCCTCCTTGTTAAACAGAGCGCGTTTTACAGTAGCAAGTGCGTTGGAGTTGAGGTTGATAATAGAAGATTAAAAGGGGCTTGAGATCCGCTAATTGGATCCGAGCGGAGGAATTGATCCGCAACGCTCGGGCCTATCAAATCTCGCTTAGGCCCTGATCATGAACGGGGATCAGGGAGATCCCTGGCTTCGTGTTTTCGTGATAAATGAATGAGGGGAGGCGCTTTCCTCGATCTGGCACCAATCTCAGCGGGGGATATAAGAATTGACCGTCTCAATTGCATACCTGCACATAAAGACCGCCACCATCATGTATCACGCTAGCCGGGAGCTTCGGGTTGCCCGTGACGGCAATAGGGATAAAGATCATATAGATTTTTGTGACTCAAACTGTTACACCCCGTGAGGGGGTGAAACAAGGCGATTTATAACTCCTAATTATCAATTATCGTCAATAATATTAACTAAAGACGAGGAAAACGAGGAAATCACTGACCTAATCGATGGTGACCGTCTCCTCGATAATGGGTACCTTCTTCGCCACTTTATAGAAGAAGATGAAGTCATCGCTAAATACCACCGAGTTCTCATCGTGTTACGCTTCCTTAGAGTTATTGGGAAAGGAAGACAAAGCTAGCGAGGCCGCCGCCGCTAGCCCCCCCGTGCTAATCTTTATCGCGCAAGAGAATATGCCTCGTGGCTGCTCAGCGGGGACGATGATATGTTTAAGCACCTATTTCGTATGTAATAAGCCCTATTTTGAGACCTCTGCCGGTGGTTATGGATCAACACTTCTGCTCATGATAGCAGGCGTATATCCCTCGAGCAGAAGTTGATGATTATGCTGTGGATCTTGGCGTACGGAGAGCCACAGAGGAATACCGCCTTTCGCTTCTATGTTAGCCAAGGGAACATCTTAAATATCTTCTCTGAACTTATCAAACCTCTTCGCCGACTGTATGTATGCTTCGTTATGCAGCCAACAAGTCATCTTCTCGATCTATCGACTTCTATGGAGTTATCCTCGAAAATGAAAGCGTTTAATGGCGCCGTTGGAGCTGTGGATGGATGTCATATACCTGATTTTGTGCCCCGGCGGTATCAGAAGAGATATTAGTCGAGGAAAAATAACATATCACAGAATATCCTCGTAGCAGTCAACTTCGAGGGTTTCTTCGTATATATGCTCGTGGGCGCCGAGGGCAGTATCAATGACGCCTCACTTATACGTATTGCGAAGACTATTGACCTGCGAATCCCCTTAGCGCGCTTCTTCATAGCTGATGTGGGCTTTGGCTCTGGTAGAGGTATTCTGATTCCCTTCCCAGAGACGAGATACCATCTCTAAGACTGGGAAGCTGCCGATCAATGGCCACAGAATAAGGAAGAGATATACAACCTTCATCACGCCCAGCTTCGAGTCATCGTAGAGCAGGTCTTTGGCCGAGTGAAAAGGAAGTTCAAGATCGTGAGGCACAGCGCTGCAGAATATGATATTCGAGATTAGCACCGTATTATGCTCGTAGTCACCGGTCTATGGAATTTTATCTTAGGAGACGGCCTCGAGCCCAATGAGCGTGATCTTAATCTTTAGATATACCTAAATAACTTCCCTCGCGCTTGGGTAGCGATAGAGGCGGCTAAGAGGCGCGCGGATAACTTCATGCCGGCTCAGACATCGGTTAGGCTACGTGCGGTGATCGCAGAAGCGACTTAGCGAGGATATAATAAAGTGTTAAGAAGAAGAAGAGAAGAAGAAGAAGAGGAGGCTAGAAATCGTCGTCGCCGTAGGGGTAATAGAGGTGAGGAAGCTATTAAGAGGCGCGGTAGCGGCGAGGGCGTGAGAAGTTAAGGAGGTGAGGAAAATAAAAGAAGAGAGGGGCTGCGGCGAGGCTGAAGGCGATAAAGGGTAATTTAAAGCTATAAAATTGGCTTTGTGATAGCTCGATTGAAGTTAGTAGTAAGGCACTTAAATTAAGGCTAATTTATATAGGAAAAGCTCCCTTAGCAAGTATAACACTATATAGCTTTATCTTCGAAGCATAATAACCATATAGCCTTATTCTACCGGGCCAAGTTGGCTATCAATCTAAGCCTCCTTTACCTCCTTTAAACCTAGCATATTCTATATTACTATATTCCTCACTTTCTTAAATAATAAGATCGCCCTTATGGCATAAGGCATACAGCGTGCCTCTCTAATAATTTCTAAGCAGTTACTAATAGCTTTTTCTAGGTCTTCTGACCCAACTGGCCGTATAGAGAGAGAGAAACTCCTATAAGAATCATCGAGAAGCAGCTCTTTTAATACTTCTATTGTGATTAAGTCCCCACTCTTCGACTTCTTCGAGGATGAGGCTGATATGGGATATTCAGAAATAGCGGTGCGCTGCCGCTCTCGCAGCCGTGATAAAAAAGGACTTAAACCTCTCGCAGGCGTATAAGGAGTCATAGGCATAGGCTATAAATCCCCTCCTTCGAGCAGAGAGTCGGGAAGTTGCAAGGAATCAGGAAGTTGACTAGAAGGCTGACTCTGCGGTAGATCCTTTACTTCCTCCTCTATCTCCTCTTCGACTTCGATTTCATCTTCTCCTTCGTCTTCAGCCTCGTCACCGTCATCATCGGCCATCACGGCATCCAAATCTTGGCCTACTTTTGCACTTCTTGTTGTATGACCTCCCCATGCTTTCTCGTCTATTGCTGCGGTGATATGATGACCTGCCGGCGGGTCATCTATAAAGATCTCGTTCTACGAATCGAAGGAGATATAGGGACTGACGAGAAGTCCCTCTGTGACGACTTTTTTCCCGTGTTGAGGGTTTCTATCCTTAATCTTCTTCGCGTTAGGTTGACTAATGAAAAGCCGCCCAGTATCCTCGTTATACTCCGTCCCCGAGAGGTCAGCAGCATCACGAAAAACGCGCCAAAAGTCCTTTAGATTCCTCAGCTTATTCTTCAACATATCATATACCCATATCTCAGACGGCCACTTCTCTTTAAAGTTAGGGATAAAGCTCTCCAATATATATCGGTATGGCATCACTTTATTCACGTTCAATTTCCCGTCCCCACGAGCCTCTAGCAGTCTCTGAAGGAAGTATATTGTCTGCTCGTCGGTCCAGTGCCAACCCCGGCTATTATGAAGCTATGACCCGACTGACCGTGTGGTAGGATCGCGAGGGTAGTTAGGCGGCGTCTTTGATTTCTCTTGTGTAGCCGGCAGCGGCGGGGCCCTCTTCCTGGACTGCCGACGGGCTCGTGAGAGCGGCATCTCTTTGATTTGTGTGTATTTACTATGGGAATCGCAGGGGCGGCATTCTTTTCCCCGAAAATCGCGTCCGAAGGTATTGAAATTGAGGTCCAAATGCGATGTGTTTACCTCCTTAACATCACGGCCGTGATGACTTCACTATGACCCTCTGACAGGTGGGGAAGGCGGTCAGAGCCTTCGCCGGTTGAGGAATAGCTATGAACATGACGGGGTTTTGGGTACAAGACGGTGGCTGCGCTAATTTTATGCGATAGGATGTCTTTTCTGATAATAGGGATCAGTTAGAACCCCGTTCATGATCAGGGCCTTATGCCCCACACTCCACCACGGCCGAACTCGTTTTCAATCTTTCCTATACTAGTCCAATCCTCCGAGACTTCAGCCACGCCCATTCAGAGTTCCTCAGAGACTTTGTCTACTCCTGCGCTCAACTCCCCAGAGATCCTCGCTACTCCTTCTTTCAGTTTCTCTAAAGCCACAACTACTCCCAAAATACGTTCCTCAGAGCCTACCATCACCCTTTCTCTGAGCTCCCTACCCTCGGCATCCAGGTCCCTCGTACCTGAAACTACCACAGCCCCAACACTCTTTGCACTTTTTTTTCTCGTTCGTGGAAATATATGGACAAAAATTTTTAATTTTGGGGGACTTTAGTTGGCGTTATCGTTGTTGTTATTTCCACTATCTGGACCCAGCCTAATATCTTTTCATTCTTGCTGTCTTTCCAAGTCTATGTCATCAGCCAAGATAGCCTTAAAGAACTCGGTTATACCCTTCCAAATTCGCTTCCAATGAAGCATGATCCCAATAGTTGACCACACTGCAATCATGAGAATAATGATCAGGCCAAAGAATGACCTGGTATTTGGTCCAAGGGGCGCAGGAATGGCCTGTTGGTGCATTGACAGTACGCCAGCTGCTACTGCAATGGGTGAAAGAAGCTAGAAATGGTGAATTAGACGATGTAAAGCACTGAGGGTGTGTCACTATCTTATGAAGGCTCTCCTGTACTTACACCTACAATAAGGAAAGTCATATTCTGACCAAAACTAGCCATTTGGGCTTGGGTCTTGGAATCACGCGTCCCTTCATGATTGAGGTAGAATGATAGCTGTGTAGCAGTCTGTCAGTTTGCTGGGGTATCCAGTAGTGAGATTTCCATCTTACATCATCATTATAGTCGTCACAAGCTTTGCAGAGATTCTCGAGATCTTCTAAAGATCCTCGTAGTCGTTTGGTATGGTTGCCGATTTCAGAAATGAATCGAGGTGCGCGTCCTGCAAGTGTTGCGAAAGTCTCGTCTGACTTCAAGGAATCCAACTGGTTGATCGTGGCTGCCAACTTCTGGATCAAGGGGCGCAGAAGCTTTTTAGTACGGACTGCCCAACCGCGGGATTGCCTCACGGCAAGGGGGTCATCAGGAGGGGGAGAAGGGGGCTCCGTCATTGTGATGGGGCAGGTGTTGATCTAATACCTTTTGTTAATGATTTGTTTGAGGGGAAACGGATGCATATCTGCATGAGAAACAAGTGAACAGAAGGCAGGCGACGTCTGGAAGAATGCAAGCCTAGGGGGCATCTTACGTATTCATTGATACTGTCTCCCATGTTTGTTGCGAGGATGTGCCATTCGTCTCTCGCCTGTCGTAGCCGTGACTCCAACACAATCAGAAAGTACTCCCTAGGATTTAAGACAGGGAGATTTGCGTCCGATTCCGCGGTGGTGAAAGGGTCAGGTTGAAAGTTCACGTGTGACTCGCCATCGATTTCCACCTCCTCGTCATAGGCGTCGACGCTTTCCCTCTTGTCTTCACTTTCAAAGTAGGTATCGACAAAGCAGTACGCCACCCACCTCCAAGGGTCTGACCCGCTTATGAGAACGGTTGTTTGGATCTCGCACAGATATGCTTTTGTGGTGGGAGGTACGGGGCTCTTTGGCTTCCTCATAAGGAAAGACAAATCTGTGATCTTTCTGAGAGCGTCACTGGCTGCCGATCTTCGCTTCCGGGGATCGCGAGGTGGACTATGGCAGGGTGCGACTCTGAAGGCGTAGAAGGGAAGGTCAAAGGCTAGCTGAAAGGTCGGGAAGCCGCTGGGCTGAGTGGGCGTTAGGCTCATATAATGGAAGACAAAAGCAGAATTGAGGTCCTCACTGGATATATGGAACCAACAAAACCCCTAAACGCCAGATGTCGATAAAGGCTGTCCCTCAAGGCCTTTGCTTGGTGGATCGAGAGGGTTGAAACAAGAGCCATCATCGACCAGCGATCTAGGTCCGTGATGAACCTTGGAAGGTTAGCAAGACATATTAGAAATCAACAATGACGAGCTTAACTGACAGTAAGCGGCGATCAGCATTCAGCCGGTGTGCTGGTGGTTGATTTTGAGAGGTGGCACTGTGATTGTTCCTTGCTGATTTGTCTTTTTCGAAATGGAATCGCTGGGTGATCTTAGCAACCGCACCACACGGTGGAACCTCGACGGGGTAGCTTTACATCCTTTTTCAGCTCTAGGTATAGTTTATGCGCGTTGAGAGGGCCAAGGTAGCTCCGAGAAATCGAGTTCGTTCCGTCGTTCGTTCGGTCATCGAGAAGAGCAATGTTCGCTTGTGGGACGGATGAGCTGCCATACTCGAGTTCATTCAGTGTGTTGTCGGGGCAAAAACCCGCAACTAGTTCTACCTCGGGCATGAGTCGGTTTGCAGCTCCAGACTCAGTCATGAAGAACCGAATCAAGCTAAGCTCTGATCCGCTATCTTTCTACACTTCCAGGAAAGGCTTGTTTTCATACTGCCAGCCCACAACCAAATGAGGATCAAAGTCCACATCCCAGAAAGTCCTGTTACTCTCACAGCCTATAGTCAGATTGTGTTTTTGGTGCCTGTCTTTCTTGGGATTCTTCCGCTTTTTGTTCCTCTTTTTGTTCCTCTTTTTGTTCTTCTTTTGGCTTCGAGCTTGGGCAGCGGGCTCTGGCATCATCATATCTCGCAGGTCAATCAAGATATACGAACCACATTTTCCGGTGTCATCGAACACTTGCTTCAGTAAAAAAGAATCGAATCAAGTCGGGGATGCCCCCACTCAGTGTTGGCAGTGCAGGAAACGTAGGTTAATTTGAAGACAAAAAAGTTGGGTGTGTCACATGGATGGCTTTATCATCGAGTAGATGGGATATCAAAGCCTGTATGCTGTTAAACCAATAAGCTCATTCTATTTCTCTCAATGTTGTTCTACCACCTGGAGCGAGCATTCCTCGCCCTGTTCGGCGGAGACCGGGTTTCATGGCAACGTGGCAACTACCAAGTCGACTGGTGCTGTCACCTGTCTTTCCCTATTTTCTGTCGGGGATAAGCGATTCTCGTGCTCGTGATCCATCTGTGTGGAAAGGTTGCATGGCGGAGTGCGTGCATAACTCGTTGGGCAGCAAGTCTGCTCTATTGGCCTGGCATCCTCTGTATTTAACCCTCGGGATATCGTAGCCAACCCAGTTGCCTTGTCGCCTCGTTGCCCCATGCTGACACTGCGAATCACAATACCTCCAAGTAATTCCAAAGTGCGTTTTGATCATGAGGTCCAGCCCAAATCCCGTTCTGTGGTTGAAGAAAAGTGAGGCTGAGGCCATCCGCAGCAGGGGACTAGCGTCAAATTGTACGGACTTGTTTCGTAGCCCTAGAAATTCGAGTGACGATGATGCGGATTCTTGGTCTGTACGCCGTGATGTCACCCTTCGACGAGGTTGGCTGGACCATTTTTCATCCGAAAACACCACACGATATAAGCCCCATACGGGATGCCCTCTGGCCTCTTATCAGGTCGGTAGCAAACGCCCAAGGCTTCCTCCCGCTTGGCAGTTGGCATGATTTTCAGGGCAGGGTGACGGGGATGAGCCCAGAGTTGATGGCGCAGAAATGAGATCATGTGACTAACAGCTATTTTGCACAGACCGAGCATACGAAAGAGGATAATAAAGAGCCTTGTTTTTCTACAAAGGAAAGTGGCTGAAAGCCGTTTTTATGTGCCACAGAGCACCCCAGGAAAGGGGCTGTGCTCGACCAATCAGACCGCGAGGTATTACGTAACAGACCAATTAGCTGGAATGAGGCTGCTCAGCCTGAAGGGTGACCACTGCGCTGATGTGGGGCTGAGGGGGCTGGTGAGTGGCTGAGCCGAAGTTGAGCCGGAGCTCGGGGTGACCGTAAAAGCGGCCACCTGTGATGACTAAGAAGTCACTTGAGTTTGGGGCCCAATAGGGCCACGGGGCCCGTGGCGCTTATGTCAGCCATAATTACCACCAACGCAACATAACGCAGTCCCTTATCCTACGATACCTTCGGATGAATAATGAATTAAATTAAGAGCTAGCTATTAGATTGAATAAAAGGACTGCTGCGCCTCGCTATCCTTCCCAATCGCCTCCCAGATCTCCCGTACGCCTCGCCTGCTTGAAAAAGGGTTACCTTCTATCTCTCTAGCTACCTGAGCCTCAACACGATCATCCTCTGATTTACTCTAGTCCAGATAGGCCATCATCTCCTCTTTGGTCTAGTCCCTAGAACCTGTTGGTATCGTATAACGCTTATTCATTTGCTTCCAGTCAAGGCACCAGTCATAATCGGCTTTGCTATATCGTGAAGGCAGACCCATTGCCTTCCGATACTGCTGGTTAGTCTTGATGCCACCGCGAGGCTGCGTCCTATACCAAGCTTCTCTTGCTGCAGTATATCTCTGATAGATAGCCCGCGGGTCATTATATCTTAGTGCCGGTGCTGCTATTGCTGCCGGCGCTACTGGCGCTGCTGATGCTGCTGATGCTGCTGATGCTGCCGATGCTGCTGACGCTGCTGATGCTGCTGATGCTGCTGATGCTGCTGGTGTCTGTGTTGCTGCCGTTGTGTGTGTTGCTGATGCTGACGATTGTAAAAGCTTCTTATGCCGCAGAGGGCATGCTTTTGAGTTCATTCTATGGCCTAATGTGTGGCATCTGCTGCATTTCGGCTGTGCCCTCGGTTGTGCTGCTACTTCAATTGCCTTAAATGCACTTGGCTCTCTCTGAGTGCTTAATTGCGGTATAGTTGAGCTAGTAGGTATATGATTAGAACGATGGCGAGGCTCTAGTAGTAACTGATGAATACTACTGCGGTTTAGGTGCTAATGTGTGTGGAAATGCTCTAGGCGAAGAACTTGATCTTGTTCTTGTAGAGTCTTAAGTGTATGAGCGTAAGGGAGCCCTTGAGATTGAGTAAAAGAGCTAGTGTAGCTAGGTAGGTCTCCTTTTAAGAGCCGCTTTCGCTGTTCCTTAACCTTCCGTAAAGCCTCGTGAGATATCTAACTACGTATGGTACTATATAGTGGCCCAGAGAGCTCAATTGGTAGCCGTATTTGCTGCCTAGCTTGGTTGGATCGTAGCTCAGCTAGCTGATTGAGAAGTGCATGCTTCATAGCCCTCCAAGCCTCGAAGAGATCTAGCGTAGATGTCTTAAGATGGCTCTTTAGTAGTCCATGGATACCCTCAACCCGTAAGGTAACCACACTGCCAAAATGAGGGTGCTGGTCAACCTAAGCCTTGACAAGCTTTTCCTTATATAGATCAAGCCAATTGGTCTTGATATATCCAACCTCCTCAATGTGCTGTGGTAGGTAGCGCCTTTCAATCTCTTGTACGCGCTGATTGAAGATCTCCTCATCTGATGATTGTATAATTGAATGCCAATGGTTGAAAAACTCATTCCAATCGCTTAGGCCCTATTGGTAGGCCTTTGATCCTTGTTGGTGGCGTAGGAAGGTTGGCTGGTAGTAGCGGAGGACTGCCTTATTCGTATGCCATAGGCATAGCAGCGAGATTGAAGACGGAAAGCAGCGAGATACGGCATTCATACAAGCCATATAGCGATCTGTTAGGATAACAGATAGAAGCCTTGCGCCGCAGAGCTCGTACATAGATCTAAGCCGGCCCAAAGCCCAGATATAGTCCTCCTCAGTCTCGCCGCTTAGGAATGCAAAGGCGATACAGAAGGATCGCTGGCAGGCATCAACACCGATCATATCGAGGAGGGGCATCCCGTATTTATTCGTCTTATATGTGCAATCTAGGAAGAGTAGATCCGGGTAAGCTTGAAGGTATGCCAATGAGTCTGGATGAGCGAATAAGATGGCAGTTACCCGGCCATTAGGATCAAGCTGCATCCGGTTCCAGAACCCTTCTTCATCCAGTTGGTTAGCAAGGGCATGTATAGTGCTTTGGCCCTCGTAGAGATCCCTTCGGCTTTTGGCAATACGGTTATAGATGTCTTGCTGAGTTGCGATCGAATTGGAGTTCTGATGGATATAGGTCCTGATGTCCTTAGGGGCTATTCCAGCGTTTGAGAGGCTAGCAATTGTTGATTTATCCTTATTAGATAGCTCTCGGTGTCCTGGATGAGCAGATTGGTGCTAACTTGGCTCGTGGTTATGTGAGGCAAATCGTCTATCTAGACGATACCGCAATGACTAAGTAGTCTTATCATAGGCGACCCCTACATGCACAGCCGGCTGTGCAAATAAGATCTATTATGTAATAAGCCAACGTGTGTGTGTAAGAGAGATCTCCCTTCAATCCACAAAAGCGCTAATTATACTTAGAGATTTACCTTTTCTTTGCCTTTATAATGATATATAATAATCGCACTTCTTATTACTCCTCTAAATATTAATTAGGGGGGTTCTAATCTCTATATAATCTCTCCTATACCCTAATATCCCTCTCGGTGGTATCCCATATATCTCTTATGCCTCGCCGCCCTGAGAAAGGCTCTACTGCCATTTTAATACCTATATCCTATTCAACCCGCTTATTCTCTGCCTTATCCCAATTAAGATAACTCATCATCTCCTCCTTAGTCCACTCTCTCATGCCATTTTCCCCCCTATAATACTTCCCCATCTACTTATAGTCAAGGCACTAATTATATTCTGCTTTACTATAACGCATAGGCAGCTTCATGGCCTTATAATATAGCTGATTAGTCTTAGGGGCCCCCCGAGGTAGTATTGTGAACTAGGCCGCTCGTGCATCCTTGTATCGCTGGAAGATGGCACGGGGGTTATTAGCCCGTAAGGTAGGCGCCGCTGGGGCACTTAGCATAGGAGCGGTTACGGATTTAGGTGCCAAAGGAGAGACCACACGCGTTATTATGTGTATTATTGTATGTATTATTATGATGGTCTTAGATATAATATGTAACCCTGATGACGGCGATAGTAAGCGGGTTATAGAGCGAGTAGATATATATATTGTCGTATGCGTTTCCGCGGAGGCTTAGGTAGGCGTAGAGGCTTAGGTAGGGGCCGGTAATAGATCGTCATACCGCAAGGGGCACGCCTTAGAGTTCATCCTATGGCCTTGGATATGACATCTCGAATATGTTGGCAGTGCCTTTGGGCGTGCTGCGTTCTTAATAGCTTTGAATGTAGAAGGCTCGCGCTGTATGCTTGGTGATGGCAGCGTCGAATTGGCCGTTAGGCGATCGAACAGCTTGCGAGGCTTAATGATAAGCTGGGGAATTCCTGACCGTTGAAGATGCCAATAGAGATGGAAGTGATGCAATTAAAGGGGTTTCTCCTGCCCTAGTAACTACTAAATGGTATGGGCATAAGGGAGGCCAAGAGTCCTAGTAAAGATCCCGGTATATAAAGGGGCCTCTTTCACTAGTCGCTCCTACTAGGCTCTAACCTTCTAGAGGGCTTTATGCGAGACCTAAGTATATATATTACTATATAATGCTTTAGATAACCTAATAGGTATGCTGGTTTGCTGCCTGGCCTGATTTGCCTTGAGCTCCGTAAGCTGATTTGTGATAATAAGCTTGATGATCCTCTAGGCCTTAAATAGGTTAACTTGGGCGGTTTTTAGATGGCCTTTAATAAGCTAGTGAATACCCTTAGCCCTTAATATGACGAATTGGTTAAAGTAAAGGTATTGATAAACCTATGCCTTTATAAACCTCTCTTTATAGAGGTCTAGCTAGGTCTATAAGATATAGCCTACCTTATTAATATACTTAGGAAGGTATCGCTTCTTAAGCTTCTCGAGCCTCTTATTATAAATATCCTTACTCTCTGAGGTGATAATCTTATGCTACGAGCTATAGAACTCCTTTTATTCTTTATCCCCTTGAGGGTTACCTTTATCTTGAGTAAAGGCAGGTATATAATAGCTTAGGACTGCCTTATTAATATGCTATAAGCAGAGTAGTAAAGGTGACTTAGGGAAGCAAGATGGGGAGGAAAGAGTATTCATATAGGCTAGATAGCGATCTATGAGTACCATAGATGGAAGGGCTATACTGTGAAGCTCATATAGATACCGTAGCTGCCTGAGAGCCTAGATAAAGTTACCCTCTTCCTCGCTACTAAGGAATGCAAATGCGATATAAAAGGATCATTAATAGGCATTAATGCTAATTATATCGAGAAGAGGTATCTTATACTTATTGGTCTTGTATATATAGTCTAATATAAGCACTTTAGGATATAATTTGAGGTATCTTAGTGACTTTGGATGCGCAAAGAATACTGTAATGACTCTATCGCCTTCGTCGAGGTGGATTTGGCTCTAGAAGCCCTCGCTTTGAAGCTGGTTAGTAAGGGCATGTATATTGCTTTGACCTTTAGTAAGGTCCCGCTTGCCCCGTGCGATATAATTGTAGATATCCTGCTGCGTAGTAAGGGTATTTGAATTGATGCGTAGGAAGGATCTAATCTCCTTTGGCGTAATGCCGGCGCTGGCGAGTTGCTGGACTGTTGATTCGTCTGAGTGTGATAGATGATGATGTATTGGATGTGCCACTTGGTGGCGGCTTGGCTTATGGTTGTGCTGGGTAAATTGAGCCCTTGGGCGATGCCTGAGAGTCTATATTGTTCTATATAGGCTTTCCTTCGCAGTGATTGAGAAGGGGTATCCTGTATGGCGTGATGAAGTACGTCGCTGCCGCTCCTTCGAGGAGCCCGAAGGCATATGCCCCGTTCTACGGTCATAGTTGTAGATAACCCTAATTCTTCCATTAGGGGTCTTCTAAGAGCTCTTCACGGCAAAGGTATACCCTCGCGGTGCTGCCTAGGCATTGATTGCGGTGACCAGCTCCTGGCGTGAGCGGAATTCGCCTTCAGGTGGGAGCATATTATTAGGGAAGGATCGTGAAGGGTCAATTGGCTCCATTGAAGCTGAATAAAGGCGCGGCAAGCCCAATTGATAACGTATAGGCTGTTGGCCGATGGATTGAGTGAGGCAATTTGCACCGTTGCAATAAGGCCACGTTGGCTTGTTACATAATAGATCTTATTTGCACAGCCGGCTGTGCATGTAGGGGTCGCCCTTATCATAAGACTGCTTAGCTAATACAGAGAATAGACAGTTGGTTCCTCGTGTACTAGTCTTCCATTTCCGGTCTTTTAAGGCGCTAGGAGGGCGACAAGCGCGGTCATATATATATGTAACTATCTGCTTTTTAATAGCCTTCTCTGTTGTTGATCGTCCCGTAATGAAGGCATAGCCCCGTGGGGCTGCCTATGCATTGATCGCCTTAAATAAGGCATCTCGAGACTCATAGTCGCATTCAGGAGGGAGGCAGTCATCTAGAAATGAGGCAGTGCCTTGAGGTTGATCCATTATTGCAGCAATGCAGATAGCTAAGAAGAGAGAAGAGTAGCTATAGCTCGCGATCGCGACGCATTGGTGGTAATTATGGCTGACATAAGCGCCACGGGGCCCCGTGTAATATTGTAGCCACGGGGCCCCGTGGCCCTATTGGGCCCCCTTGAGTTTCATCTCAGGATACCGTATAGAAACAAGCAGCAACAGCAACATGTCGAAACGTGCCGTGCTCTGATATGTCAGAAACGAACTATCCAGCAGAAAAAACTCCTTGATCCTTGATAAAGCGCAAAGTTAGCCGACTTAAGTGTTGGAGAACGGTTGAGACAATGTGTTTTCTGCGCCAAATGCTATAGTTCTTTCACGTATCATCTATAAGAGGCCAAAGCAATAAAGCAGCCACAAAAAGCTAATTGTTCGTCAAAAATATTAAAAGCCAAAGCAAAATAGAAACTGTTGGATCGCGTACGGCANNGAGGGGTCAATCCAACAGAAACAAAAAGAAGAAAACATGGTATCATCTTCACTTTTCAACAATCGTCTTCTTCCTCATCCCCTCCTTGCCCATCACACTCCGACCCGCCTCCACAGCCTCCTCCAGCTCAGCCAGGCACGCCGCCTTGTCATAGCAGTTTCCAAGATGAATCCGATACGTCAAGCGGGCCGACATGTTCCTTTGTCCCTGGCTCCGTCTGAACTCGGTCACCATGCGACCGATGGTGGCTGGACTCACAATCCTATCAGGGTGGTTCTTGATGTACCAGAAAAGCTTCTCGTAAATGAGAGAGATGCCCGCAATCATCTTGAGGATGATGGTTGCGGTTTGGGCTGCAGTCAAGGGTCCGAAGAAGTTGAGGGCCATGAGGAACTTGGATCCAAGAATGTCTCCTGCTGAAGCGTCGAAACAGCCCTGCAAGAAGAGATTGCGGACCTTAGAATCATGAAGAAGAGGCGTGCAGCTTGGGATGCCCCAAATGGTGTTGATGGTCTTGAGGATCTTGATGAAGGCGCTGTAGAGAGCTGTCGCTCCTACAAAGGGAATGAATGGAATTGAAGAGGTGCCGACTGCTTTCCAAAAGACGTCCATACCCAGTTTGATTGATTCTGAACATTGTTAGATGTATGCCTATAGGGCTGAGTGGTTCTGATTTACCTTTCAACTTCATATCTGCCGAGTGACACTGGGCTGCCGTCCACAGGAGCTTCAGGCCGTCCTCGAGCAGCATTCCTCTGGTTTCCTTGACCAAGGAATCAACACCAGATGTCTCCATGGGTTCGCCTAGAAAATGTTAGCCCCATCACAATACCTTGTTGAAACAGAGCCACCCTACCTTCGTCTTGCTGCGGCATGCTGAGCCTAATGTGAGCCACACGCAACCGTCGTCCAAATTCCCTCTCAAATTGTCCACGATAGTTGGAGTCGTAGTCGGCAATGGCGGCATTCATGGCGTCCTTTTCGAGCTGATCCATGTCGACTGCTTTGCCGCGGTTACGGTGACGTCGGCGCAGCTGGCAGAAGTGGTCATCGACCAAGGTATCAAACTGCGTAAAGACAACGACGACGGGTATGTCGCCGACGTCGGCGTTGAGGAAGAATTCCTTTTCGGCGCTCTCGATTGGTCGGTTCGAACGGCAGCTGATGCAGTACCTGGAGCGCGTAGAGGTTAGTCAGGGCGACGAAGGTTGGTTGAGGTCAGGGACTCACCAGATGCAGTGCAGTTGATCTGCCAGGTTGGGTTGCTGTCGACGATACTTGATAAAGGAATGGATCTCGTCGACGCATTTCAAGTCGCCGGCCTCGAAGCCGCCCGAGTCGTGCAGAACGAGGTTCTCATTCTCGCCAGGAAAGGTAATAGGATGCCAGACCCTTTCCTTTTTCGTCCCGACAGTGCGGTGACTAACTCCCGTCTGTTCCCTGCTGTCAGTCGCATGCGCGTTTCATGCTGGACAGCTACTCGCCTTTTCCGGGGGCACACCAAACACGGTCGAGCATATCGTCGACTTTCCGACCCCAGCTTTGCCAATGACCAGGATACGAAACTTGTCGCAGCTCTCGGGGAGGTTGGTAAACGTGGGGGCGTCGACGACGATCTTGGATGTGTCAACCTCCTGGCTATACTCGTCATTCGGCGCGTTCAAGTTGACGGGGCTCGCCCTCCGGCCATAGTACGAAGTCATGATTTCGCTGCTGGTTCTGAAAAAGATTAGAGAGTCAAGATTGCAAAGAGGGGAGCTCGTGTTCCCCTCTTTCTTAAGCGCCAGCCTGATTCACACAGACGTGGGAGGGAGCCAGCCACAGCTGCAGCTGAAGGCGTCTAGAGCCAATAGCGAGGTCTAGAGGTGGCTCATTTTCAACCTCAGCTGCGGGATGGGGGAGATTATTGCCTAGGATCCGAGGCAAGAACTAATCAGGCTCTAGCTGAAACGCAAGGGAGGACATGGCCAGTGTTGATTGTCTGCAGGGTGCCGATCAGCCGTTCCAGCCACAGTAGGTTGTGCGTGAGGCACATTTTTGGTGGTTATGCACAGCCATCGACTATTGAACTATTGATGCAGGCAGTCTCCGAGGCATTTGCCGGCATTCATTATGTCGATACGTATCGGAGAAAGACAGATAATGAAAAGGCATATCTATGTGCCTGAATGAAGAACAAATTATGCCTGCCAAAGCCCTTTGCGGCTCAGCTTAGCACAACAACCTGCACAAAAGACAATTTTCATTCTGACCTAGCCTGCATGTAGACCCTGACCTATGAGAGAAAGGCAACCCATGTCGCACATCTGCCTTCCCCTGAGAGCCTGATGTCCAACGCGGGCGGTGAGCCCTCTCATGTTTAACTCCAATTCGCATAATCCTCCAGGCCCTTTCCAATCCACTCGATACGAGGGGTTCACTCCTCCTGCCGGCAAGCTACGCCGCTCATTATGAATGCACAGACGACTCAGAGTGACCTCGAGGGCCCAAGGCCGGCCGCACCCCCGAAGCCGCAGAAGACAAACCTTGGAGCCGAACAGAAGTCCCTGTCTCACCATGACTACACGGTCGGCTGGGTGTGTGCCCTGCCTCTTGAGCTCGGCGCAGCAACAGCGATGCTCGATGAAGAGCACGAGCTGCTACCTGTCGGTCCTGGAGATAGGAACAGCTACACGTTGGGGAGAATAGGCCACCACAACGTCGTTCTGGTATACCTCCCCAGTTACGGCACAGCCAAGGCTGCTACAGTGGCTAGCCACATGCTCCGGAGCTTTCCCAACATCCAGGCCGGACTCATGGTCGGCATTGGTGGCGGCGTCCCCATGAGTGATGCCGATATACGACTCGGTGATATCATCGTTGGCGATTTAGTCGTGCAGTATGATCTAGGAAAGACGGTGAGGGGCGGCAAGTTTGAGCGGATAGGTGGCTCTGGCAAGTTGCCGCCGGACAATCTCACAGCGGCCGTCCAGAGCCTACGTGGGCGTCAAAACTTGCAACCGAGCCAAGTTCCTCGTCTCATTTCCGATATGCTGGAGTGTTATCCATCTACGAGGGATAAGTACGCTCGTCCCGCTGCGTTTCTGGATAGGCTCTTCGAAGCCGCCTACGACCACGTTGAGGAACCCAAGGATGGGAATACCACACCCTGTGGCCACTGCGACATCTCACGGCTCGTTCAAAGGCCGGCGTGGTCTGATCAGCACTGCAAGATTCACTACGGCAAGATCGCGTCAGGTAACCAGGTCATAAAGCATGGAAAGACGCGTGACCGCTTGGCCCATGAGCTCGGTGCGATGTGCTTTGAAATGGAGGCGGCCGGTCTCGTCGACGCCAACTTCCCCTGCTTTGTTATCCGCGGCATCAGCGACTACGCAGACTCTCACAAGAACAACCAGTGGCAGGGGTTTGCAGCAGCAGCGGCTGCTGCCTATGCGAAGGAGCTTCTAGTTATTCTTCCAGCTACCATGTTCAAGGATGTATCGTCTATGGGTATGCAGGAATTGTGGCATTTAATGCGGGTTTCATAGCTGACATGGAGATTTTAGGCATATTATGGCAAAGCTTTCGGTGTTTACCGAACTCCGGTCTTCACTTTAGCAAGCCGCTTCTGCAATCTATTGCAAAGAACGAAGCCAAGCTGAGAGCTTTACTCTCCGGGGAGCATAGCATGACGCGTTCGGCTTTGCTGAAGGAATTGCGAACTACACAGCTCACCCTGAACGAGTCTTTGCACCTCGCTATGCATAACCTCCCGGCAGACAAGAATTCGCCCTGGGTCACTGGCCAAGGACACCTCTCGGATGGCGGATCCCAAGAGTCAAACTTGGATAAAAGGGATGTCTCCAGAGTGGCCTGAGACAGGCCCTGTTGTGCCAGAGTTTCCACCGCAAGGCCTTGATGATATTGAGCCAGTTCAAAGCCAACTGGGCAGCGCCGTGGAGACTTTGGAGCGCCTAAGAAGCATGATCCAGGTATCCACCAAGGTATCAATCAACTCCACTACCCCACACTTCAGGGCTAACATTCGCAGGACATGAAGGCCGTGTCAAGAAGTTTTCACCATGACGCGACTCGAATGGCGTTGAAGATTAGGAGAGCAGAACGACTTCTTTTTCGAATTCATCGTCCTATTCATACGAGAGTAGGACTCGAGCAAAGAGCACGCCTCGCGCATCCGACAGCATCAACGGATTCTTCATCGTTACGAGTCTCGCCTCCAGTTTCCAAAAACTAAATTGTGGTGGTCAGTTCGAAGCCGCGGACGTCTGGCCAGTCTCGAAGGGAATCTTTGAATTCAAGCTCGAGGCGCCGGTACCCCCAGAAACTGGCAGCCCGCTTGCATCGTCAGAACTTGTGCTGAGGGAAGACGCCGGTGAAGGATCGTCAGTGATCGATTCAGCGGCGACTGCATCCATGGGTTCAGTTGAGCATCATCCGGTTCTTCAAAGTGAAAACGGCATGGAAGGTATTGTGAGAGGCGAGTGTTCCTGGCGTGAAGAACTCGATGAATCTTTTGGTGGTTGTTTGACCACAGAGATCCTGACGCCCAGCGATTTCAACTTTGTTGAGGAGGGAGGCCACACTTACGATTCCATCGCGTCCAGAGAGTATATGTTGCCAAATGACGACTCCTGGACATCCGCCGAAGTACTGCATTATTTGCTGTATGATTTGGTCCTTGAAAAGAAGGCTCTACTCGGCTTTGACGCGAATTTTGAGGGTCGCGTGTTAGACGTCGGCACAGGCGTCGGATGGTGGGCGATCGACAGTAAGTTGTCGCGTTTTTTTTTTTTTTTCTTTTTGACGAGAGAAATCCTCAAAGGTATGTATTCATGTTCGAGCTGACCGTGGTATTTAGTGGCGGATTACAATCCTGGTGCAGATGTGATTGTGGTCGACTTGAGTCCTATCCAGCCTGAATGGGTGCCGCCCAACTGCAGATTTATCCTCGATGATCTCGAATCATCTTACGAGCTGGTCTTTGCTTGTTCTGATTATTACCCAAATGTTATCCACTGCCGTAATATGACCATGGCCATCTGTGACTGGACAAGGCTTATTGCGTGGATCAAGAGGTATGAATTAGTTTCTACTACTTGTTTGTTTCAGCACAGGAGGGAACGCAGAGTTCCATCCTTCGATGCTTACGACGGCAACTGCTAACGATTTTGCGTGGCATGATAGGGAGTTGGAACCCGGGGGCTCGGTTGAGTTTCAGGAGCTACTATGGTGTCCATGCATCCAAGACGGCGGTATCATCAAGCCTTACACAGGTCCTCTAGCAGAGTTCTTCCAGACACTAGCTCAGGCATTTGGTGCCGTCGGAATTAGCCTCGATGCACCACGGTATCTACGGACCGGGCTAGAGCTGTCTGGTTTTAAGGATGTGTCTCAACAAGACTTCCTCGTCCCTCTGGGGAACTGGCCAAAGGACCCCAGACTCAAAGAGATCGGGGCCTTATTCTATCTTTTCCTGATGGAGGCAATCGAACCCTTATCGAGCCGGGTCCTTCGCCCCGGGCTCAACTATACCCCGAGCAAGGCTAATCTGTGGGCTGAGCGATTCAAGAAAACGCTGAGAGAATCCTACCGCGAGGTTATTTTGTTCCAGTTCATTGCTGTTCACGGCCGAAAGTGCAGAGTTATACAGTGAAGGGTGCTCAAGTTTTCAGAATAGCGACTACGATTACAGGTATGGAGAAACAGTCAAGTAAATACACAGCTCATTCCACCCCCAGCCGGCAGATAGGCTTTTGAGAAAGAACACCGTCTCCCAACTTCACACAACGTATAACATTTCAGACAATTCAAATCCCCATGCTCTTTCTAGCTACCATACGGTAGCCAAGTGCACACGTTATGCGGAGTTCGCATCGTTGTGTAACCAGTCCAACGTTAGCCCTCTCCTGTATAGGACATTTTATTGTCTCTTCACAGTCCCAAGAGCTGTTACATCTGCTCGACGACACTTGCATAAACAGTTTAGGGGATGTCTTAAGCCCCTCTTGGAGACGCCAACAAAATTCACATAAAGGCCATCTTGAAACCAACCCCTTTTTAGACATCCGCCAGGCCATCATATCTTATTCCTTGTGCTTAATCGCCATCGCTCGCCTTCTAACCCATAATTTCATTACTCTACAGAGCGAGACCTGACCCTGCCAATATCACTGGTCTGTCTGACAGCTAAACGTCCCATCACCTCTCATACAATCAGCTTCGTAAGAAGCTTGCCCTGGTTTCCACCGCTAAATAGCCTCATCCACACCTCAGGCTGCTGCTCAATAGGAGCCACCACCACAGTCTCCGAGTTATGCAGCTTAATACGTCCATCCGCCGCAGCACCGATAAGCTCTCCAAGGATGGCAGGCACCTTATCCATGTAATCCAGCATGATGAAACCTCGGATAGTAATTCTCATGGAGATGAGCTCAAACCAATTCCGCAGCGCCATTGGCTCGTCAGAGTTGTAGCTGCTCACTGCACCACAAACAGCGATTGTACCGTGTCGCTTGATACGCGTCAACATGGCGTCGAGCACCTGTCCACCAACGTTGTCAAAGTAAACGTCCACTTCATCAGGGGTGGCAGCTTTGAGGTCTTCGACAAAGGTTGGGCTCTTATAGTTGATGCACTCGTGCGCGCCGAGCTCTTCCTTAACCCAGGCGCACTTCTCATCTGAGCCAGCGATGCCAATGACTCGCTTGGCGCCGAGGATCTTGACGGCGATTTGGATGGCCATGGATCCTGTGGCGCCAGCTGCTGCTGAGATGACAATTGTGTGCTCTGGGTTGGCCTCGCCTGCCATGTACAGGCCAGTGTAGGCTGCTAGTCCAGAAGCGCCAAAGGCACCCAGATAGTGTGTAAGGGGCAGGCCGCCAGGGAGAGGCGAGAGGGCTTGTGAGTTTGCTGCATCTAGGATAACATACTCGCTCCATGTCCCCAGGTGAAAGTCCATGACAAGATCACCAGCCTTGAAAGTCGACGATGCAGACTCGACAACCTCGGCGATGATGCCGGATCTCATGGGAGAGCCAACAGGCACTGTAGGCACGTAGAACCGCTCAGGCGCCACGGTGCTCTGGATAAAGTTCCTCAGACCAGTGTCATTGGAGAAATACTGGACTTTGCAGAGGATCTGGCCATCTTGCAGGGGAGGAAGGGTGACGGTCTGGAGCTTGAAGGTTGCATCGTCACCCTCGAGGACGGGAGCCCCTGTGGGCTTTGAGGCGAGGACCCATTGTTTGGTAGTGTATGTCTTGGAAGAGGCCATGATGATGATCTTTTTTTGGCGCTGAGGGGATTGGTGGAGATGCTGCATTCACCAGATTTGGTCGTTTTCTTTCAGGTACTTATAGGAAGACGCGGCAGCAAGTGGAGGGTATCGTAGTATTCAGTCCCTCGCCTGGACTAGACTATTTCTGTATCCCCTCCGTTGGCCTGTGCAAGCCTTGGCAGCTTGGTTACCAGGCGATGTGTTTGGTCTTCCGAGTCAGGCTTGCGGCGAACTCGAGGATCAGCAGCGTGGGCTAGCAGGGAACCCCTGGTGAACCTGGTTCATGCAGGAGGAGGCTGGCAGATGTGACGTGACATAAATTGCAGCGAGAACCCGACCGGTCGGTAATGACGGCCAACAGGTGACGGGGATAGCACGGGATCATGAAGAAACATTTGCTCCCAACAGCAGGGTCGTAAACTCTATAAACCTCCGAGATCCAGATGACTCGCATCAAACTCAATCAGCAACAATTGACAACAACAGGCTGGCCCGTTCGCCCCCCTTACCAAGGCATTAACCAGTAGCTCCGGCATTGTTCCCCTAGTTCCTGCATCGGCCTCACCAACCATTGTCGTGCAAGATCGGCAATCCCAGGGGACGAAACATGGACAGCCTCGACAAGAAACACTCGACATTTCGGAGCACTTGCCCCGTTCCCGTTACTACCGGTGCCCGTAGCCTCGGCACGAATCATTGTCCAAGTGGGGATTCTTCATAGGCGAACTGGTCGCCCTTTCGACTAAGGGACGGGCCCTAGAAGCGGGCCGTTAGACGAGTAACCTTCCAGAGCAAACTTTTGAGCCTTGGAGAAACCGTCGAGCATCTCCCGTAACCTTATCATGCTCGATGTAGTCCATCTCCCGAACTAATATTGTTGATCTTGAACGTTGCGAGCAGACTCTCACCGCCGTCAACTCGTCAAGCACATGCCGAAACATGGCCCCGGCATCTCTACGGCCTCTTCTCCGGCCTCTTCTCCGGCCACTCGGTTCATCCAACGGGGAACATCCCTCCCCAGCGTAGCCCCTGTAGTGGACCCTCCACCAGGAACAGCCGTTTCACGAGCCCCGTAAGCAATAACTTGGCCTCGCCACGGTAGAGCCACGGCCAAGCAAATTTTCAACAGCAGACCGTTGTCAGGGCATGGTGCTAATGCGCCTTCGATGCATCCCGACGACATTTGCCGTCGAGCCCGAGCCTTTGGGCTATGATCGGCAGAAGCTACAGTCTTGTCATATAAGGAAAGCAATGCGGACCTTTCGCGTGTCGCGCAAGTTTTCGTTTTCGAGGTGGTTGATTTGGTTTCTCTTTGTTTGGTGCCATGGCGACGCTTGAGATTCCGACGACGCCGCAGATTTATTACCCGGTTCTGGGGTTCGTCAAGGCTGAGCTTATTGTCAATTGCATCATCGTCTTTATTGTACTATGTGTTGTTTCTCTGAGAGTCGTTGGTCGGTTCATGGGACCTGGCATTGGGTGGGATGATGCCTTTGTCATTTTCGCAACGGTATGTTCAAGTCTTGGCTTGGTGTTGCTTACATGCTGACCAAGACGTAGCCTTTGGGCGTAGCAATGTTGTGCTGTCAAGGAGTTTGTGAGTATTACAATGGTGTAGAGGAAGAGGTGATGCTAACAGTCCGTAGTTGCTCCCGTTGGAAACGGATACAACTTGGCCAAGCACCCAGAACGTGAGTCGAATGAAGTCCATGGATCTTGAGCTACACTCCATGGTATCGAGGATCATTTTGAAGAATGACAGACTGACGTCTTCCAGTCGCTGCTAACATTCCCTTCATCCTCAAGGTACGAACAAGCCGTCCTCCCCTTGACATCACCAGCTAACATCACCAGTTGACATTCGGCATGCAAATCGTCTACGTCACCCTCCTCGCCTCGGTCAAGTCAAGCATGCTCTGCTTCTTCATCCGAGTCTTCCCCACGCCCTTTATGCAAAAGGCGTCTCGAGCTGCTCTCGTCTTTGTGTTTATGTGGATGGTTTCCTACCTCGCTTCATGCATCTTCCTATGCAACCCAGTCTCGGCGCAGTGGACCGGTCAGGGGAAATGCGGTGCATACATCCCCATGATTCAGTCGCTTATTGCTACGAATGCTATTGGCGACTTGGTCATCATGGCCATGCCGATGCACAGTATTTGGAACTTGCAGACGCGTCGAGCGGACAAGATTGGTATCACTTCTTGTTTCGCTCTTGGTCTCGCGTACGTCTCTACCAGTTATATTCTTCTCCGTCGTGTTTGCTAACGCATTCAACAGCTGCGTCGTATGCGCCATCTTCCGACTCATCTACATCTCGACCGTCGACCTCAACAGCAACGTGACAGGAACCATGCCCACGACAATCTTCCTCTTCATCCTCGAACCAAACCTAGCGATCCTCTGCGTCAGCATTCCCATGCTCCGACCGTTCTACGCCAAATACAAGAAGCGAATGGGAGGGTCTCGACTCGCTGAGTACTCGGATGAGAGGGGCACGGGATACAAGGACCACAGCCGGACTGGAGGTAGCAAGCCGGGCACAGTTGCTAGGGACCCCAATCTTTCACAGTGGGAGATGGAAGACTACAGACCTGCCGACGGTATCCAACGCGATTATGTTGTCAATGGGTTCCCTGATGAGGCTGACTCTGAGAAGAACTTGACTGCTTCTTCACACGGGCGGAACGACGAGATCAAGGTTGAGACGAGGTGGACAGTCACCCATCACTAGGCAGTAATGTCTTCGGTAATTTTATATAGTCAAATATACCAAAATTCGAGCCAAGCATTCCCGATGACGGCAGAGACAAACCCTCCAGCAAGTGCCGCGAGGTATCGAAACCCCATTCGCAAAATATCTCTTCGCCTACATCTACCAAGGAGCCTGTGCTAAGCTAGAATGTGCCGATATCTCCGGGGGACCAATACCTCGGGGACATGTCTCATCTCTCGTGCAAATTCCTTGCCGCGAAGCTATCAGGCAGTTTCATGCTTCTGCGCCCACGCTACCCTTTGTAAGAAGTTGCCATGGATCTTCTTCGACTTGATCTCCCGCCTGTAATGCTCACCAAACACGTCAATCTCCGCCTTGAACCAGCCCGGCAAGTTGGCGATAAACATCAATGTGCCCTCGATGTCCTGCAGAATAGCAACCCGGAAGTATTGGCCAGTCTCCCTGAGGTTCGGATCTTGAGACCATCCTCCGATGGGGACCTAGAGTTATTAGTCAATCCTCCCAGTTGAGGGTTACTGTGTATCATACCTTGATCTCTTCTTCGTCAATTTTTACGAATCCGGCTTCTTTCATGTCCTCCGTCTACAGTTTATCCTCCAAGATGGAAAAAGGACGCTGGAGCCTTCTCCCACCCTGGAAGAAAATTTGCCCCCACTGACCCATGGCACTGGTAGGAACGACAGATCCATCGTTGCTACCAATATCTGGGGAGGCCTCGTAGCTTTCGATCCAGCCGCCCGGCTTGAGGCACCTATAAGCTTGCTTATAGAGGGCAGGCCAGTCGACAATACTCCCAACCAAGCAGCACATGTGCACAAAGTCGAGTGAGTTTTCCTCGAAGGTCCACTCCTGGTTACAATCGTCGATTTGACTAAGGGGTTAGTTCTAATACTCCGAGGATTCATGTCCAAGTTTTACAATTCAAGATTTGGAGTAATCCAACTAGGTTGGATGGCGGATATGTCGGTTCCGATAACCTTTATGCTGGGGAACTCATCCGCAAAGTCGCTGTGATGGAGTTATCTTGGGGCTGTGGTATTCCGGCAGGTTCGGAAGAGCCTACATTGCCCAGATGCCTGTTCATTCATCTTGGTCAGCCTATTCCAAGGGTCTGGGCAAGAGTTGAGGCTTTATACCTGTCCCTGTTCCAAGTCCACCGCTGTCTACAGGCCATGGCACCTGAGTATTTACATCTACACATCGTGGTACGGAGGGGACGAACCTTTATGTCCCTTTTTCAACGGCGCTTTGTAGAGTTTCTCGCTATACATGAGCGTCATGACATGATGGCTAGTGCACCGTGAGTCAAAAACCTATATTTTGCAGCCGTGCAACTCACTTGATATCCAAGGCTTCATTCGACTGCTCGTCATTCGAGACCCTGTCATTGCATCAGATACCAGACTGGAAGTGAGCAGTTCTATGGCTCTTACCAGTATTGAGCATTACCGCACTCACTGTGGTATCTCCTCCCGTTAATCACCCTATACTGAAGAATCGTCGAAGCCAAGGAGGCGGTGGAGCTGTTGTTGTCGCCGAGAGGTGAGTCATTGCCATGCTTCCTGTCATTACTCCGTCTTAGCTCTGCCCGTCACTATCTCCTTCCTTTTTGCAAAGACATACCCCGGACAAGAAATGATTTTACCGAGGCATTTTGGAGCATTTCTCGAGGCGGGGTACCTATCATGTCATGCGTTGCCGACGGGCCAGGGGTCATGATCCCATCGGTTCGGATTCAATGAACCTTGTCAGACAAGGACGTTAAGGAGGTGGATCTTATCTTGATCGAGCGAACACTCTCGCACAGAAGCTGAAGAGATACGCCTAGAAAGCAAACAGTCTGGGCGGCAATGGCCAACGCCCATGCAAGTGTCGCAAAGTATTGATCCTCCGTCAACTTGCGGCGCAATTCCAAGTGTGATGATACCTATCCCAAGATGAGGCCATTTGTTTGCTGACGCTGATGACGATGAAATTTCTCTTATAGCACTAAACTGTCTACGTTGGCTCAGTCTAGACGACCCTGACAACCACCGTGCTTCCAGATGAGGTTTGACGTCTACCACAGACCATAATACATGTCCCAAAGGAACCTCAAACGTCCTCTTCCTCTTTATGCCATCGGAAAAATACCAGCTAAAGCATTTCAGTCCAGAATCCCACAGGTTCTCCTATGAGAGAACTCTCATAGGCATTAATCTAAGGACGCTCCCAAACAAGATCCACCTAGTAAGGCTTAATATACTTTATCTTCTTAATAAATTTCTATCCGACGAAGAGAATAGCAGCTAAGATCTATATAGCATAATTCCAAAAGAAGGTCTTCACGTTCCACGACCGGAATATATAGTAACTATAACGTGGCGCGTTACAAGGCCTAGCCTACGTACGAGCCAGCGTTATAGGTAGTGTGAGGCAGCGTAATCGCAACGGGCAATTACGATTACTCGCGGATCTTTTTGGCTTAACGGTCAATTGGCTCTATTGCAAGAAGTGGAATGCCTCCACCTTCTTACATTTATAATCTAAATATAAATATAAGAGACTAATTCTTATCGCTCTTTTAAACAAGAAATTAAGCGCTCCTTTTAATCCTTAATCTATACTAGTCTTTTATTTAATATCTGTATTTATATATCGGTGTTAGGTTGACAGAACCCCACCCCTCAAACTCGTACCTGCATCATGCAAGCTGTTGTGCGTTGTTGTCTAAACATAGCGCAGCTGTGCTGGGTGAAGATGATTATTGAACATGATTGTTAATTTTGAAATGAGAGTTCTTCTCGGGTTTATATTTCTAGATGATCTCATCTAGGACTTTGAACTCTAATTCTTCGGGTTTTCCAGACCCTGAAGTGAAGGGGGATCCTCGAATTTCCAGCAACGATTCGGCCGCTACCTGCGGATCAACACCCATCCGATCAATTGCTTCCCTTCCTTCCTCTACTGTCATGACCCCTCTTTTCTACAGCAGGGTTCTTTTTGCCTTCCGGTGCCAGCTTAGTATCTCGTTGCCTCTCGAACGTCTTTGACCTCGGTCGTCAATAAGGCAACCCTATGTATAACAGCCTTTGTTCCCTTGGAAAGAGACTATGGAGCTTTGCGAATTGACTCTGGCGAGCTACTATTATGTCTTCTGACTTATATCTCGAGGTATTTAGACTAAGATCTAGTTAACTAGATAGTATTATAAAAATAGTAAACTAGCTACTTATTAATTATAATATAATACCTATTAATACCTCGCTTGTCTGCGTTGCTCGCTTATTAAGTATGTTAGATATAGTATAACATTATTTGCCACTGCTTATGCCAATAGTAGTCAACCAGATATTATTGGCGTAGTCAACTTCATTCCCAATGCGCAGGTCCAATGTCTATAGGTTGGTCCGACGATAGAGAATTGGTGGATCCCGTCAAGCTCGATACAGGCGGGTTGCGTCTAAGAGTGGCTCTCCAACAAGGGCAAAAACACCAGAACATAAAACAGCCGAGCACTGCGCTTCGAAGGTTGGTCGTAGGGCCCCTGAGACGTGCGTGGAACCGACGCCGTTAGATGTGGTATTCCGCATGTCAAGTGATCATGCAAAAAGCTCAGTGTGCCAGTGACGGTATTAAACTATCTAGGATACAATTCTTGCCAATTTGAGTTTTCTCTTTGTAAATAACTAGGCTAATATTAACATATGTACTCTGAAATAATGATTATAAACTGTCCGTGTCGACAAATAAGAAAAAATCCACGGCACCATCCACCCTCGCATCAAAATCTAGACCTGGAATCGGCGGTACCGGGGGACAGACCCGGATTCCGTGTCCCTCTTGGCTGCGTTCTTCTGGGCCCAGTATTCCTTCAGAGCCTCTTCCACTGCATCGACATCTCCATACGGGTTGGCACGTGCCATCCTCTCGACGGTTTCTACAATCGCCTCCTCTGAGAAAGGCCCTGTTCTTTCTTTAACGTCTTTGGGATTGTAGGGCTTTGCACGCCATTCCTTCTGCATGGGGTCCAGGAATTGCGTGCCATTGTAGCCAAAGTCATCGAGCGACGTGACGTTGAAGGCAGCCATCATGTCACTGTCTTCATGGATCAGGTTATGGCAGTGAAACATGTACACGCCGTCAAAAGGAGCATACACAGCGGCAACGCGGACTGTTTCGCCCTTACCCAGCCACACCACATCCTTCAGTCCAGCGCTCTCATAGGGCATGGTTCCCCGCCTGCCTTCACGGTCAAGAACCAAGAAGTCGACCAGATGGACGTGGATGGGATGGGTCCAACCTCCAGAACTATTCTCGAGTTCCCAGATCTCGACAGTGCCGCGGGGGACGTTGGCCAGAACACGGTTGGCAGCATCAGCAAACCCAACGCCGTTGATGCGCCACTCGCCATTGGTGCGGTGAAAGCGGAAATGATGGTTGACCACGTTTGTGGCTGGCCTGGCAAACGAGATATCCCGGAGTTTTTCAGGCACCGTCGAGTTGTCCTCGGCAGCGTCGGAGCCCACAACGAAACGCATGACCTTGTCTGTGTTCTCATAGTCGTCATCCGTGCCGATGCCGCCGACCTTTTCGAGGTTCCGTAACTCGAGTGTCTGGCCGGCATACTTGGAAAAGTCAAAAACAATCTCATAGCGTTCAGCCATAGAGACGTACTTCATTAGAGGTTGGTTAGTATTTGACAGCTTTAAAATTCTGAGTGGCTGACCTACAATGTTTGAAACTTGGACAGGCTCGCTCAATAGCCCGGTATCCGACCCGATGACTTGGAAGCCAAGCCGGGTATTAAGTGCTTTTGAGTCGGCAAAGTACAGCGCAAATGAACGAGAGATGGCGGCGTTCAAGAAACGGAACCGATACTTGCGTGGTTCAACCTTCAGAGAAGGCCACGGCTGACCGTTGACTTCAATAATGTCTCCCCAAAGGCTATCTTTTTCCCCAACTGTAGAGAAGAGCGAACCATCTTCATTGTACTGTTTTGAGCTTAGAATCAATGGGATGTCGTAGACGCCATACCCAGAGGGCAGTCCCAGGGACTCTTCAGCCGGATCCGTTAGGATGTAGGCGCCAGCTTGGCCCATGTACGCATTCTCGGCGGTCTAGTGCGGCGTGTAAGCTTCCTTGCCTTAGAGAGCACAGAATGTGCAGTTTTATCCACTCACCAGATGCATAGCATGGTCATGATACCATTGGAGACGGGCAGACTGCCCATTAGGATAGTAGTAATCCTTGTACTCTCCTGGCTTTGTGATGTCCTCGGCCCACCCGTCGAAAGGAGCACGAGAATAAGAGCCGTGCAGGTGGACCGAGTTTTCATGCTCGGCATTGTTGATGAAGCGAACGATAGACTCAGTGCCCTTGGGAATCATGATGGTAGGTCCAGGTGCCATACCGTCGTAGCCCGTCAGAGTGGCATCCCGGAGGTTTGGGTAGACAGACTTGGTAAAAGATTTAATCTCAATCTCAAAGTACCAGATATCTTTACCAGTCACGGGGTTTTTGATGATCCTATTCATCTATGAGCTTGCGTCAGTGGGACATAGGGGTGATCTTACTTCAGAGGCTTCTTGACAGGTGGGATCGGGAGAGGGTTTCGATAGATGAGAGGGTACAGCGGACTTTCGTCCCTCTTCATGAGTCGAACAATGTCGGCGGGTTCATCTTCAACGACTGCCTTCAGAGCGACTGACTCCTCTGGTGGGAGATCATAGGTCCATTTCTGGCCTGCACATAACCCACCCAGGCTGTTCAAAGCCAGGCCAGAGAGAAGGAAGCGGGTAAGCCCCATGATGAAGAGCAGAACAGAGTTGCTGAGCCAGGCTCTTGTGCAAAGCTGGAAAGGATGAAAAAAGAGTTGAAAGGAGGATTATTGGTGCCTGTGCAACGACAGATGCTTCCAGCTGGGCTCGAGAAGGTCTCTTCACTTTGGGGACTGACAAATTTATAGAAATTCAGGAGATGGAGTTGACTATAAGTCCAATCCCATGGACCGTCTCCACTTCAGCCATCTGGTGCTGGAGCCAGACCACAGAATAGTCAACAACGACGGGCCCTTGTAGAGTTGCGGTAGTTCTTCTCATCCACTCATTAACCATCATGATCAAGGCGTCTGCCGACGCGCGTTTTCGGAGAAAGAGTACGACTCAGGCATAGAGGGATGCAACAGCAATAAAACGACCCACTATAGGCGATGAGTCTCTCCATGAGCCGGTGAAGGGTCCCAGGAAGACATGATCTTGAGGTCGGCGGAAAGCGCGGACAGAAGGACAGAAGTTGAATGGCATGAGGGGGCCCATGAAGACTGCAACGATAACGGCGGTACACGAATGTCCGCTAAAAGCCAATTGGAACTGAGGATTGATGCAGGTGGTTAAAGGGGAAAGAGGAAATAGGGGTGGGAAGCAAGTCGCCAAAGGCAGAGTCAAGGCGTTGCTACGCTGCCGCCGGTGGAACAGTCCATCGATTGGCATCCTCGATGCACTTGGACGCCGGCCAGTGGGATTGCTCGGCCAGGGCTCCTTCGATTAGGCAGGGGGAAGGCAATGAATGGCATCTGCAGATTGCTAAGATTCCGGGGCTGAAAGTGAGGCAGTTGTGGCGCCTGAGTAGTTCAAATGGACATGTCGATTTGGTATTGGTTAATTATATTAGGTCTTGAGAATGATATGATCAAGGTTCAGTCAGCCATTGTTTCCATTTGAGGGGAAGAGACCATTCCAATCCTCCTTGTCTCATCCGTCCACTCTTCGATATCGGCTCCCTTTCATTGCATGCTGTCCCGCCGAAACCCCAGCCTCCTTCTCCTTTGCCTCTTGTTTCCTTCCCCCCCTTTCGGTTATGATATAATTAGATGCAGTCGAGACAATACAGTCACTCAAACAGTGACGTTGTACCACCCTGGTGTGAAGTTTGAGGACAGGGGTCAAATGCCGAAAACATTACGGCGGGGCGCGTATCTGCTCGCTCCAGTTGGGCGGCCGGGGATCGTCGCGGGTTTCCCCTCCGCTCGCTTAGCATCTATCGATGAGAAATCTATACTACGTACGGGCGGTTCCAGAACGACCGGGGTCCCCTGACAACCTGGGACGAGTGATAAACCTCCCCCCTGAGCGAGAAATAGAAGCGTGGGGTTACAGTCTGTGCCAAAGAAAACCTGATGAGGCACTTGGCTGTGAGAGGTCTGGCTTACTCTGGGCCGTTTTACCAGTGACAGAAACCCTCAGCGTAGAAATACGGGAGATAGCCGTTCGTGCGGGGGCATTTGCTGCATTCCAAAACCAAGCTTAAAACCAAGCTTCCCCGGACTCGCATCACAAGTGGAGCTTGCAAGAGTCATGAACCGCAGCAAGGGGCTACGGAGATATAACCGCTCTTCTAGATGGAGGGTCACCCTCTTGATGGAACCCGTTTGGCGTATCCAAGAGCATATGCCACTAGAGAACGGCTCCGAAGTTTGCTGCTGCAGATTTCAGCCAGGGCTTACCCAGTGTCTACCCTCGTAGCTGCAAGGTTCAACCCCCATAGTAGAGATGTATTCTAGTCGTTTGAAAAGCTTGAGAACTGGTGGAGACTCTCCCTTGGTCGGTCTACCCTTTTGTCCCCGTAAAGACCCCAGGGATCAAAATGCCGGGGTCTTATTAGACAATCGCTAGTTGTTGTCCCCCCGTCAGCGCATGATAGTCAAGGCCAAGAGTCTCATCCGTGCCGTGGCGATGAACGGCTCGTGATCGGTGGCCTCTCTTCCATAATTGACGTTTGAGGCAGCATAGAGACTAGTCACCCGAGCCGGTCAAGTCTTTCCTCGCATCAGCTAACTGTATTGATGAAGGGGACAGTGCTCATCTGCCCCCTACACTGCCCAGCTTTGGATAGCCCTGTCAAACTTAATTCTCTCCTTACTCCTCTGCTTGATAATTGGCCACTGCCAAAAGAAAGGATGCCCGAATTATAGTAAAGCGCTTAATCCCGCAGGTGCCGTCAATGTTACAGCCGGCAAGGAGCCAGTCTGCATAAACAACAGCTGAGCTAGCACCTAATAAGTAAGCGTCCGGCTTCCGCAGCAGTTTTTTTTTTTTTTTTTTTTTACTTCCCAAGAGACCTGTCGTCATTCAGCTTTTGCACGGTTCACCGACATGCATGCTGCATGCACTCAGCCCCGCGCAAACACATGGTCGATCCGCTCAAGTCCGCGAAAGCATGGCATAGGGGCATCTATTAGGAACGATTTTTATCATATGACTGATTGATAAGCATCATAAAAGGCAGCTAAGATCCAGAAACGAGCAGCGAAGGGTTGACGGAACGACGTTTATGGAAACCATCGCCGGTTCTATGTCACAGTTCCACAATTGGTGTTCATACGCTGCACTGTAACCTTCAAGCTTTTAGCTTGGTGGGGTCGATGGAAAGTTCTTACTCGCCGTTTCCTCTAGGGAATAGGCAGTTCTGTCACGCTTGCTATCAAATGCCTCTCACACTTCAGGACACACTCCTATTCACATCACTCACGATTAGCCGATGGCTTTGTAAAGGATAGCGTATGAGGCCCTTTTAATGATTTTTTTCTTTTTCACATGGCATGTAAAGGATAAAAGGCAGCCCGTCCTGGATGGTTCTCACTTCTCCTCATCACCTCCCTTCTTCACTCCTTTGAACGCGACACTCTTTATTCCAGCCACATTCATTCTTAATCCTACGGCATACAATCTTTACTCCCACCTTACACCATTCTTTAGCCATGGATTTACTCTCTTTTTTTGTATTTCTCGTTTTCGGCAGCCACTTCTTTGGTCTGCCTTTCTTTGTCTCTGCCCAAGACGCCCCCGTCTTCATCCAAGGTGGTTTCGAAGATGCTACCGCCGATGATGAATCGCTCTACAACACTGGTGGAACGATCAAGGTCAATGGGTTTGAGATGGTTGTCCCCAAGAATCTTCTGGTCCAGTTCCCCGCTGCTTGGGTCCCTTGGAAGGACTTTGTGGCCAGCAAGGCAGACTTCGCTGGCTTCGAGACTCTGGTGCGCAGAATCTTCTTGGTTTTATCGGTATTTGATATGCTCACTCTCATTCTATATTAGGTACTCGGAAACACCATCAATGGTGTTCATCGCGTTGCCCAAGTTGTCATTTATGAGTTCTTCGAGGGTCTTGCCAGCGGCTTCATCGAGTCACTCGACTATGCAGACGGAAGCATCAAAATCCAAAACGGTCCTACCGTCCGTATCAGTGACCCTAATGGTGTTTTTTCTGTCGGCTATGATGGAGCCCCCTTTATGACGGCCGACGACCAGAGTCCTAGTGTTTCGTCATTCTCTGGATTTCCGATGTGTATCCCACGCAATGACACAGATCATCTTTGCCCTCTCAGCAACAGGCCTTTCAAAGGGCCTGGAACCTTGTATGTAAACTATCCTTCCCTTCGCGACAATTCCAAATGCTGAAAAGGATTCAAGTACCGCTCCAGATCCTCTTGTAATGGCACCTTTCCAGGAAGGAGATTTTATCACCTTTTCTGGCTTCCGCAAAGGCAACGAGGTTATTGCCTTTAGTATTGTTGCGCAAAACGTGCAGATTCAGACTCTGGGAGATATTGTGTATGTCCGGATGGAGCTTGGTCTTCTGGGCATCGACAACCCCAACCCAAACGCTGAATTCTCGGATTCGAGGGTACGCATTGCTACCCCTTGTAGTCGCGAGTGATAGGAGACAAAGGATGCTCACTGACGTTAATAATAGTTCATTGGTTTCACTTCCAATAACCGAGCAACCGTTGCTCTATACGCCATGGATGTCGACCCTTGCACTGGGGATGTGACAGATCGCATCATCGCCACAATGGGACTGCGTGGAGGTCGCAACGAACAGAACAAGTTCGAGTACCGCAACGACATCTTGCATTCTTACACTCGAGAGTATAGGGTCGTTGCCGAGATCAACGGGGTTGAGAAGACACGCACGACCAAGAACGGCATTGTCAGTGGCACGTATGTGCAGCCTGTCAATGTCTGGGTCCAGTCCGAGCAGAACATCCCTGGCACGCCGCCGGTTCCCCATGACTTCTCTGAAATGGCTTTCCTTACGAAGGGTGTCGGCCGCGATGAGGACGGTAACGTTTGGGGTCCTCTTGACCCATTCCCCCAGACCGGTGTCTTTATTGAAGCACCCAACTGCCCGACAGATGGCTCAGCATCAAGTACGTATCAACACCAAACTAATCTGTTGATTTCAATGTCAAGAGACTAACACAAATGATGAGGGTAGACAAATTGGCTCGACGCGGATCTGTGGGCCTTTGGTACAGCCGGGCCAAGGCTCAAGCAGCCGCTGACGCGGAGAACAAGGGAACTACTAATGGATTTCTCGAAATTGCCCCGTCCAAGGGCAGCAACCAGACGGCCAAGCGAGTCAAGCGGGAGTTTTAAATAATTGTTACTTGACATGTTATAAATATTCTTTTTTATCCACCTATATAGCTTTACTTTTACTTGTTGAGCCACTTTATGCTGAATAACGAGCATGGGCAAGTTGGATAGGTCTTCGACCATGTACACGCTAGAGCCAACAGAAACAACTTGATTATAACTACCATTGCCACTACTGACGCATGGTCCCCCGAACCTTTCTTTGGCAGAATGTACACCCCCTACACTAGCTGTATACCCTTGACCGGGCTAGGCATTGGCATGGTCGGCCAGCCCCCCACACTTGGGTGCTCGGCTCGCGGCTTAAGCGTGCACGCCCAGCCGGTCAGATGACCGGAACATGCTCGTGTGTCTCTCTGTCTGAATCATAATCTACAGTATAGCGTCTCGCCACGAAGAGACAAGTGTGCAAGGAGAGTCGAGGGTGTTGTGCCTGTAAAAGGTTGTCCAACGATCAAGTAGAAAGCTACACTTTGTCCAAGAATGATAAACGCGTACCGATCTGTCCTGTCCTCGCTGCAACTCCCATTGATTGTTAAATCACACGACAGACATGGCAAACCTCAACGAGATCCTCTTTGAGATATCGTCCTTAATTTTCGCTCAACTCTCTCCGTGGGATATAATCAATCTCCGACAGGTATGCCGGGCGGTTCATAAAACGACCGCGCTCCTCTTCGCGCAACAGTTCTTCAACACACGCCGCGTACACTTTGAGCCACAAGATCTCGAGACGGTCGAGAGATTATCCAGGCATCGTTACCTCGACCAGTGCGTTCAGGCGCTAGAGATCTATGTCGACTGTGCCCTACCCCTTCATCAGGAGCCAGCCAGTCGCACGCGAAGTGGTGATACGTCAGCATGTTTGAGCGAGACATCGTATCGACAAAGTTACCAAGCCCAAGAAGAGCTGATCCGGACAGGGTACGGCATTGAAAGCTTGTCGCGATCTATGGTGAACCTTACCAACTGCACGAGGATCATGGTCGGGGGCAACCATCGGGCGCTGGGCAAGGGGCAGTTTGTGGGGGTCAGAGACCGAAGTCAAGCTTGCCTACCACATCATACACACTGCCCTCACTGCAGCTGCTATAGCCCAACTTCAGATCGAGCTACTTCATATAAGCATCGGCACTGCGACGGAGAATGCGAGCCACCTGACACACGACATGCTCATCGGGCCATCTCTCGCTATACTCGCCCAATCTCAGCTTACGAGTCTCCGTCAGCTACACTTTGTGCTAAACCCTCAACGCCCTCAAGCTCGTGACAGATGCCTCAACATGGGTGCCCAGTCTAGTACAGTTCATCGGGCTACTGCCCAACCTCTCGCGCTTGGCGTTTGAGTTCCAAGACTGCGACAGCTGGGGACGGTTTTCCAGGCTCTGCACGCTGCTGCGCATCCCGAGCCTGGAAGCATTGACCCTCGGTTGGACTGACTGTACGAGCATCGAATTGACATTTTTCCTACTTCGTTTTAGGAAGAAACTCCGAGAGATCAATCTGAACTGTGTCAACCTTACTGATGGCGGAAAGCTTGGCTGGAGACGTGGATTTGGTCGATCTGGACGGCAGAGGGTTATCATCTGGTCGGTTTGAGGCCACTGACGCAGATAGCCTCTGTGATATTGTGGATTTCTTGAGCTATTGTGAAGTGTCGAAGGCATACACATAATTACTGCTTTTTCTCTAGTCATCGAGAGCCTGGTGCAATTCGGCCTCTCCAGTGTGGCCGCTGTTATCGCCATCTAATGATGAACCCTACGGCAAAGCAGAGACGCCATGCCCTATATAACAAGTGCTCTGAGTCGACTTGAGCATATGAGGACATGCCCTCTGAAAGAGAGCCGCCGCAGTGCTGCATGAAAGCACATTCGCCGCACGATTCCGGATGTCACTTTTATATCTCATCTTTCAAATAAACTGTGTATTCATCCATGTAGTTCAACAAAGACTCCTCAAACGGAAACTCAGACAGGCATTCGATGCCCGTCTTGGTGATCAACACCTGCTGCTCAAGCTTGACGCCCTCAGTGCCCCCCTCCTCGCCGATGTAACTCTCCACGCAGATGACCATACCTGGTTCGATGACGCCGTCGTAGCCCGCATCGGGGAAGTCACCGTGGTGGTAGAGGTAGGGGTACTCGCCCGTCAGCCCGCATCCGTGGGCCGAGAGGTAGTAGCGGTTCTTGTAGTGCTTGGCCGGGATGTCCTAGGCCTGGTCGGCGTAATCACGGAACGTCATGCCCGGCTTGAGAATGTGCATGTTGTGAGTGACCTGGTCGCAGCGTCAGCTGTAACCTTTCAAGTGACAGGCATGGGTCAACCACTTGCCTGCTCGTATGCCACTCTGTATAGCTCCTTTTGCTCTTCACTCGGTGGATCAGGCCCGGCGTGAAAGGTCCGCGAAAAGTCGGAATAGTAGCCGTGGCAGCCAACGACATCAGTATCGAGAGCGACGAGATCGTTCTTTTTAATCTTATAGCTCGCCGTCTCCTGGAACCAAGGGTTGGTGCGCGGGCCGGCGCTCAGCAGCCGCGTCTCGCAGTAATCGCCATTCTGCTCAATGATTGACTTGTGCAGCACCGACCAGAGCTCGTTCTCAGTGATACCTGGACGTATCGCGTCGCGCAGCTTGCCCACGGCGACCTCGGTTGCGAGCAGGGACGCAACCACGCACTTGACCTCCTCGGGAGACTTGATGGCGCGTGCCATCTCGACAGGTCTCTGCGCATCGACGATCCTGAAGCCGCAGTTGCGTAACTCGATGGCAGTGTTGGCGTTGAGACGCTCCAAGCCCACCGTGACCTCGGTGGCAGGTCTGCCAATGAGCTGGGTGATCAGCTCGGCCATTTCCATCGCCCAGGCCTTCTCTCGGTTTTCGATGTCGGGGCCAGCAGCGACAAAGCTCGCTGTCTTGGAGGGTCGAACTTCATCGACAGTCTCGTAGCCGTCGGCAAGATGCAGGCAGCCTGTGAATTCGAACAGGATGGAACGCTTCGCGGTAAGAAGGAGGTAGCGGGAGGGAGCATTGCGCATGCTAAATACCTAGTATACAAGATGCATCAGGTTTCAAGCTGAAAGCCAAAACGTCGCGGGGAGTCGTTACCTGCATGTTGCGGGTACCAGTCGCATAGCGGATGTTGACGGGGTCGGACAGCATGACGGCATCAACGCCATACTTGACCATCTGCTCTTGAAGTCGAGACTGGCGGTAAAGGCGGACTTGTTTGAGATTGATACCTTCGCTCTCGGGAGCCCGGTCCAAGAGTGCGATACCCGAGAGGTCGGTCCTCTCAGCATGCCAATCAAAGTTAGCCATGCCGATTTATGGTTAGAAGATTTGGATAGCAAAGACCCAAGTCACTGACTGCAGGGTTGCTTAATGGGAATAACCAAATAATACCAAAGCCTTTCATGGCTTTGTATATAATCGCGACTACCTGATCTGCCTCTTCCTGACTGTCGGTGCTTCTCCGCTCATGTTAGGTAAGTCTGGAATAAGATGACGAGTAGTTGGAGTTTCGGATTTCGCCTCTCTACAATCCTAACCCCGAACCCGCTCACGTGATGACTAGAAGAGAAAGACGATCACAAGAACAGGTCAGGTTTCTATTAGAGAAGTCAACCACTTGCCGTCACCTGTCGATATCGGCAGCTTGTCATTTGGTGTGGAAGAACAGTGGGTTACACAGCCCCTAGATAGAAAACTCTATGAAGGGCTTGGATAAGGGTCTGGTTATGATTTCGTCACCATGACCCTGCGTCGGCCCAGTTCTTTTGTCCCTAAAGTAAAGATAGTGCCGGCGCAGGCAGTTCTCTTCTGATTGGTAATTGCAATAAAGTGGGTTAGAAACGGAACGAAGGCTATTAAGGACTATTGTGCTATATAACGAGGGGAGTGAGGACAAGGTTATCTACTCGTCTGCAATAATTCCTGCCGACTCCGAGGTTAGATGATAGCATAAACATGTGAAATTAACGCTGCAAAGTTCCTCGGGGATAGGTGTCCGGGGAGCGGCTCTTGTAGCTAGGCTGCTAGAGAGACACAGCGACGGTGCCACTCGGCCCACCGCTGGACTGTTGCATGTATATCATGTAACTGATTCTATACCTATGAATCATCAACTTGAAGTATTTGGACAGGTGAAATCAGCAGTATTTCCAATGAGAAAGTTAAGTTCCTGACCGCCGGTTCTTATCATGAATTTCCATTCTTCAGGTAAAAGACCATGCTCGTTTACGGCCATACATCCCCGACCAGTCTCCACTAAAGGATCCATTGCTAACTCATTTCATCATTACTGACAACTCTGATCCATCGCCTAGTAATCCATCTACCAGTCACGCAACGCCTTTACCCTTGCTCGCTTGCCTCGTTTATTAAAGAGTAACACAGCAACGAGGACTGTAACATCGCGTTGGCGCATGTTCGGCAACCGAGGGTGACTCGTCATATCGGCCTGATTACGCATCGGGGAGGTCGAATAGCGACAGTCTCCGGAATCCTAATAAATATTTTCGGATCGACCCTGTTGGTCGTCGCGTCCTTGACTTGCTTTTTAAAACAGGGACTAAAGTCTGCCCAACTGGGAAACTCGGGTGCGTATAATAGCTTCGTTTTAGCGAGCAAGCACTTCTCGTCACTGAAGCAATTCGTATCACCGGCAACATGAGTGCTACGACGACAACCGTCAATCTTGACGTGCTCAGACAGAGCTCTGACGTCAGCACAGAGCCCAAGAAAATGTCGGGCTTGAACCTCTATTCGCGGTTCGCCTTTGCTGGTGCCGTCTGCTGTTCCGTCACCCATGGAGGTCTCACGCCTGTTGATGTGTAAGTCAAAGATCGGGAGGATGCGTTTCAAGAGGCCGTCATCCAGTTCGCATACTCGAGAAGATGAGGGTTAAGAGCTGAGCTATCCGCTTCAAGACAACCAAGAACTAGCCCAGACTGACAAATAACATGGAACAGCGTCAAGACTCGCATCCAGCTTGACCCAGCCACCTACAACCGTGGCATGATTGGCGGCTTCCGACAGGTCATCCAGAATGAAGGCGCTGGTGCTCTATTAACCGGCATTGGTCCTACCTTTGCCGGCTACTTCCTGCAGGGCGCCTTGAAATTCGGAGGTTACGAGTTCTTCAAGCAGCAATCCATCAACACGATCGGCTACGAGAACGCCAGGAACAACCGCATCGCCGTCTATTGTGTCTCCGGCGCAGCCGCCGAGTTCTTTGCTGACATTGCCCTCTGCCCTCTAGAGGCCACGCGTATCCGGTTGGTGTCTGAGCCCGGGTTCGCTAATGGTCTTGTGTCGGGTTTTACAAAGATTGCTCGCCAGGAAGGCCTTGGCGCTTTCTACTCTGGTTTTGGTCCCATTCTCTTTAAGCAGTGCGTGCCGCCAACCTTTTCCCTCTATCCGTGACTCATGGATTTTAGGGTCCCGTATACGATGACCAAGTTCGTCTTCTACGAGAAAGTCTCCGAGTTCGCATATAGCAATTTCTTCGACAAGGAGAAGACTAGCGACGCCATGCAAACCACCATCAACCTTGGTTCCGGTCTGATTGCCGGTTTCGCGGCCGCCATCGTCTCGCAGCCAGCCGACACCATGCTCTCCAAGATTAACAAGACCAAGGGCCTCCCAGGTGAGAGCAACACTAGCAGGTTGATCAAGATCGGCAGGGAACTAGGCCTGCGTGGCTCCTTCAGCGGAATTGGTGCTCGTCTCTTCATGGTCGGTGCCATGTCGGCCGGCCAGTTTGCTATTTACGGTGAGTATCCAGCTCTGTTGGAGGCATTTAACTATTAATGTTTACTAACATGACTTTTTCAGGCGACCTCAAGAAGGCCATGGGAGCTGTAAGTCACATCCTGAAATTTGTTTGACAGTATAAAGTCGACATGGAGCTGACATTTTATCAGGTTGGAGGCGTGGAGATTGCAAAATAGACGTGTTGAAATGTTAACATGTGAATTGCTGTACTTCATTAGAAATTAGAGAATAGAACCCTTCAGGAGGGCTTTTGTGATCAAGGCCGTATTTTCCAAACCGAGAGCGTGTTATCTACCAATAGTTGCAACCAGATAGATGCACTATCTGTCCTATATATCCTATCGCTCAAAGGGAGACCAAGCCGGTAACAAATGTTTCATACCTATTAAAAGTACATGGAGTAATGTTAACCCACTATGCTCTTTCAAAGAGGGATGGTAAACAATCACTCGAGAGACACGAATACTGACGATATCCTCAACCGGCACACTGTCAAGGTATCCTGGAGCACAGGGACGGCGTTTGTTTGAGGCCTTCAAATAGGCTGAGGCGAGAAGAGGCCCGAGGTGGTGGTGTGATGGCCGACTGGAATGGTGATGTATGCCCCCCCGTTGCCTGATGGCGCATCCCTGGCTCTACTAGGCAAGTCGAGATCGTCGTGGGATTGTCGAGGCCGGACTACAGGGAGTAGCTGTCTCCAGGTGTTTGGCGAGAACGCGGGCATCAAGGCTTCCGGGGTGGAGAGCATACAGCGAAGCCCGGTTGACCCAATGCAGCGTCTTGCTCCGAAATGGCTGGAGCATGGCTCGGTTGCGGACTCACCTGCTCGTCTGTTTCCAGAGCTAGAGGTGCTGGGCTGGGAGAGCTGTGGGTGTGCTGCGAAGGCGTGTATTGAGACGGTGCTCCGCCGGGCGGCATGACAGAGTGGTGCTGCCGAGTTTCCTGCTCTTGCGGCTGCTCATTCCTGAGCATATTCTCCGGGTCATTGATCCGCTGCACAAGGGATTCGTTTGATGCATTCTCCTGTCCAGCCTTTTGTCTGATGTGAAGTTTCAGTATGCGAATGTTTGACCAACTATTCTGATTATAATCACATCCTATTTATGATCTAGGTGATAGTCGGTAATTTGAGATCTGCACTCATATATAGTCAATGCCAAGGCGCTCCGGACACAACTTGAGGTGCCGGTGCCGCACTTTTCGGACCCCGAAGATGTGCGAGTTCCGAGCATATGGCCGCACTTTAAGTTACGAATCTCCTTACTAACCTGCACATCGTTTCCCTTCAGAGTAACCTGTTCATAACTTAAATCAAGCTTGCTTCACTTCCCTGTTCTATCTACCTTGTTTTCCACTAATTCGTGTTCCACCTCCTCAGGTTTGTAGCACCCATCTAGCCCTTACTCAACCCTCTTCAACAGTGCATTTGAGAAACACTCTCAACAGACCTAAGCATGCCGACATTTCTCGTCGTAGGCGCAACAGGCCAACAGGGCGGCGGCGTCGTGGAAGCCCTCCTCGCATCGGACCACCCCGACCTAACCATCCGAGCCCTGACACGAAACCCATCGTCATCGGCCGCCCAGGTTTTGGCGCGTCGCGGCGTGCAACCAGTTAAGGGTGATCTGCTTGACCGCCAAAGCATCTCCAAGGCGCTCGAAGGAGTCGACGCTGCGTATCTTGTGACTGACTTTCGGGGCCCGGAGGATGTGGAGGGCGAGCTCAAGCAGGGGAAGCAATTTGTGGACGTCGCGAAGGAGGCTGGCAACTACTCCTACATGCTCTAAATGGTGTTTTTCTCCTATACTTACATACAGAATAGGCGTCAAACATCTGGTCTTCTCGTCCGTAGCAGGCGCCGACATCTCCCAGCCCGTAGAGCATTTCTACAGCAAATACAAGATCGAAGAGTACATCAGAGAATCAGGCCTGAGCTGGACAGTCATCCGGCCCGTGGGCTTCATGGAAGTAGTTCCTCCTCCAGGTGTCGGCCGGTTCTTCTTTCTTAGCGCCATGGCCTCCCTCATGGGCAACACCAAGCAGAGATATATAGCCTGCAAGGACATTGGCAAGGCGAATGCTCTCGCTCTCTTGAACCCCGAAAAGTTCAACGGCAAGGTTGTGACGATTGCTGGCCAGGTCGCTGATGTGGACGAGCTTCAGAGTGCCTTAGAGAAGGGCGAGGGCAAGAAGGGGTGGGGGATGATCTGGTTGCCTCGGTGGGTGATTATTCGACTGACGCCACATCATTACCGACAAATGTTTGATGTAAGTCTTGCATGTGTCAAGGGACTGTAGTTGAATGCTAATTTTGGACAGTGGCTGTACTATGACAACTGCCAACCGGGAAGTGTGGAGGAGACTAGGGAGTTGATCCCTGACTTGTTGTCGATCGAGGACTGGGCAAGGGAGCAGAAGAACCAGCAAAATAAGAGCGAATAAGTAAGTTCCACAAGTTATATAATGAAAAGTATGGATTCTATATCCGAACTCCCCTTTAGATCGTTGATCCTTGCGTTGTAGGGCGGGATCCGGTGTATGGCTTGATCCTTCATGCCTAGGGAGGGGATGTCACCTTCTTTTACCAGCGGGCGAACAACCTAAGTTTAAAGCATTCTGGAGTACCCCCTGCATCCTAGCAAAAATCAGGGCTGCCAAGAAGCTCGCTAAGATGCTTGGATTTCTCGGCGTGGACACCCCTACGGGGGCTAGCGTTGACACTTTTGACAGGATCGCCACTTTGACCTCGCTTAGCTGGTGGAGCAGGTGAGGTAGAAACGCCGAGGGAAGATGGCCTTGCAAGGTGAATATGGCACTTTTACGTTATAAGAATTGATACAAGGTTGCTAGATGGCTTCTAGAATTATCATTCAATGCTGCTGCAGAATATGAGTCTAGTCTCAAGTGTTGTGTTGAGATGAAGGCGCGAAGGCATGGTCGCTTGAGATCTTCACTGAACCATGGATGCTAATCATCACAGCCAGGTCATCACTATCTGAGGAATTCCAATATGTGACTAGCTTCTGGTGCTCACGAGGCTCTGGGCATCAGGGCAACTTTGGACCCTGCACGAACAAACCCTGACGGGCCATCGGCCACAGTAGTAAAATACACAGTTATCAATACACAACGGCATCAAAACCCCATGCTGTAAAGCGCCATAATCATAGAGCGAGCATTCCTCCTCATAAAACAATACTCTAGGCCCTTCCTGAGATCAAGCGATCCTTAGCACCGTTCGTGTAGTACGGACGGTGTTTGAGAACGTCGAGAGATCTGTTGGTCCTTCTGGGTTCGACCACTCAAAGTGACCTATACGCTCCCAAAACTCAGTCTTTCTGTGAACTACCAAGATAAAAATCCTCGGTTGTTCACGCTGGCTTTCCATACAGGTCTTAGACCCAGTGGTACTCCAAGAACGGGGCCCTGTCGTGGTTGATCATAGGCCCGGCTTGGTCTTTTGCACAAGGGACAAAAGTGGCCAGTCACATCACCAGTCACCCTGAGACCGGTTCTTGCATATGAGCCGTGTTTCACCATCAACTCCGCGTCATCGGCAACAACTTCATTATGAATATCCTCGGCTCGCAATGGAAACGAAGAGCAGTCGAGAACTAGGGTTCGGGGATGGTCCTGACCACCGCCTGCTCCCAGTTTAGGCCACAGTTGTGACCATTCCGTCCTAGTCCCGTCATGCGATTCAAATGAAACGGCGATGTCGGTGTCATTGCTGGCAATACTACGTACGGCGTCGTTGGCATATCTTGCGTTGACAGTCCCCTTCCATCCAGCCCATGACCATGAAGGGAGCCCATGGCGACGGTCGCCCGGTAACTCGAGCGTCCAACAGATGCCAGGTAGGAATCTGTGAGAGGGGTGTCGCACCTCGCCCCTATCACTATCATAGCTTCCGACTAACGGAATACCCCAGACGCTATTAAAAAGCTTGAGTGCCTTGGCGAACGCACTAAAAACCCCTTGGAAGGGGTCGAGAATGTTGGCTTCGTTGCCGAGTTTGCGATGGGTGTATTCATGGATCCTATCTCCTATCCTCCAGCTGTATATCATACCCTTCATATTGAGAAATAGCTGGTTCATCGCAGTCCAACCCGGCAGACAGAACGGTACGTTGAATGCTTCGTAGAAGCCGGATCGCCCGCATTGGAAATAGACTCGCTTATCGGTAAATACAAGAGGTCGAGCCGAGAGAATGCCTTCCTGGTATGTCCAACCGCGAGCTGACCATACCGATGACGAGACCTCGTTTCGGAGCGAGCTTGAGCCGAATGCCCAGGTAAGTGTTCGGTTTCCAACCCTCGCGTGTGGTTAGTGAATTCGCCGAGGCCGACTGACCCCCGGAAGGCCGTAACTTGGATCCGAGCCTGCAACGGCAATGATAGTCACTTGAGCTGATCCATAGATTTCCGCCATGAGCTGAATCTGGCGACGCTTGTCTTCCTCATCATCCTGGCGGATGCAGTATTTGTCGACCCATAGGTAGCGGAATCCAAGCTTTTGGGTGACAACAATGCTGTCTCTGATAGTCAGTGGGAGATCTTGGAAAGGCTCATCGTGGGCAACTCGTGGACCTGCGTCGACGAGTTGTCCCCAGACGTAACTGAGGGCCAGGAACGGGGACATGGGCTCCCAAGACTCTCAGCCTCGACAACAAGGCGAGTTTCACAGTCGATGATGGCGTGTTGACAGGCTCCGAAATGTACCCCCTCTTGCGAAAGGACGCCCCAATATCGTCAACTTCGCAAGTGGGCAGAATACTGAGCATTCTGTCATCGGGGCGCGATCCCCAGCCATTCCAATTTCCTACTACTGTGCGTTCCCAGGAAACCGAACACAACAAGCCATCCCCCCAATCGTTACCGTAGTATTCGGCAAACAGTTGGCACAAGGCACAATCACCCGGCGGTAGACGCTCTAGACTCATGAGTGGGACAATCTCGCTGTGGGAATATTGATGAGATAAGATTGCGTTGAAGTCGATAGATCTGCAACGATCGCAAAGGGAGTCAGGATGCGGTTGTGGACGGAGAATGGGTTCTTGTATCAGCGCCTGGGTGTTCATGATGCTGGTGGTCTGGCTGTCAAAGGTGGGAAGGTGGCAGTTGAGTTTAGGTACGATCTAGTCCCAACTAAGAAAATAGAATTCAACGCGCCTGCTAAGCCAAGGTCGGGGTACGGATTTTCATAGTATTAGGGCCCAGGAGCGTATAGAGATGAAGGATAAAGTGCGGTATTAAGTTGAGGTAACGCGTGAAGTCACGTGTCTAGTCACGTGATCGCATGATTTCACAGGGAGAGTCATTGCCTCGTGATCGATCAATAGCTCGAGAGATCAAATGACCAAGGAATTGCTATGGCAATTCATCTTCGCAGCCAAGGCCAGCTGGGCAGCTCAAAGGTAGCTGTGGCGGGCGATGCCGACTAGCACGAAGGCCGAAGGTGCCTTGGTCAGCCAGGTTTGCGAAGAAGCTTAATTATTAAAGTCACTTGATGGCATGATTGATGAATTGGCTAGGAAATTGCTGCTGCAATTGACCTTCGGAGCCATGCCGAGACCTTCCTTCGTCACGGCAAGAAGCTGCACAGAGCTACAGCAGCTACAAGGCTTCCAACATAGCTGCAGTCAAAGGGCCTGCTGGTTATCGCTGGCTCAATTAATCAGCTAGCTAGGCAATTTGGGTGCGCAGCTGAGCTCCCGAGCCAAGCTGTGACCTTGTGAGAGCCGGGTTTGGCCACAAGGCCAGTAACAGGGGAGGCGAAGGAGGGCTACCGGGCCGGGCGGCGATTTTTCAACCCACCTCGGCGCTTGAGGGCAAGCGGCGGCCACGGTGGGAATATCTCCCGGGCCGCATCCAGTTCTAGTGCCGCTCCTAGTCGGACACTCGGGGTAAGTACCGGGACGTGTCCCTTTTTATCCCAACACAGGGTACATTCTCGAGTTTCCTATTCTAGATAGGTCACCTTAGGTACACTTAAGACCGGGACAATTAACGGCATAGCTCCGTTTAAAGACTGGAATATATAATTAATTTATCTCTTATCAAGAGCAATCCACATTTTCCATTTCAAGAACAAACCACAAGTCGCTATTAACCCAAGGGTTATTCATCATCCACATTCCATTCTTCGCTATGTTTCTTTCGGATACATGCCTTAGGCGGGCCACGGTTGGCCTGCTAGTCGCACTTTGCACTACTATCATTCCTGTCAACGCTGCTGTTCAACCAAGTCAGAATAACCTCCAACACTTCCCCTTGCCTAAAGAAGTCACCAAATCGGATCTCTTCCAGGTTAGAGTTCGATCACTGGCCAAACCTGCTCAAAAAGAGTGGCAATCGCTTGATCTCATAAGCGCCAAGGTCAACGAAGTGAACCAGACGACTGGACAGACTCTGTCTTATGACACGTCTGTGGGCCTTCTTGACTTTAATGGCCCTATCGAGCTCTCTATTCAACCATCCAAGAAGGCGTATCCATCTATCGAGACGGTCAGAGTTCGCCCACTTTCATACAATCTCAAAGCGGATGTTCACGGTCGCACTATTAAGTTGGCTCTTACCAAACCGGCCAACTTGGTAGTCGAGGTCAACAACAATGTTTTTGGGGTATTGCATCTGTTTTTAGATGAGATCCAAAAAGACACCATTAGCCGGGATGAGGCCAAACGAAACTCTTCGATCGTCTACTACGGCGCCGGATATCACGAACTAAAGGACCAAGTAAATATCCCTTCGGGTCAGACAGTCTATCTCGCTCCTGGGTCAGTGGTCAAAGGAGGCTTCAATTTTCAGAATGCATCGGACGCAGCCATCCTTGGGCGCGGGGTGCTTTACAAGAGCCCTTATGATGCAATCGATATCAACTATTCGAAGAATGTTCGTGTCCAAGGTGTGACGGTTATCAACCCTGGCCATTATTCTGTCATGATGGGCTCGAGTGATAGCGTCACTGTCTCCGGCTTGAGATCGATAAGTGCGGTGAAATGGGGGGATGGCATCGATGTATTCTGTTGTCAGAATGTGGTGCTTGAAAAACTCTTTATGCGCAACTCGGACGATTGCGTAGCCATGTATCAACACCGCTGGGACTACTATGGCGACTCCAAAAACCTTACTCTCCGGGATTCATCTCTCTGGGCTGACCTAGCTCATCCAATCCATCTTGGCCTACATGGAAACACTGTTAGCCCTGAAACCATGGAGGGTGTCACGATCTCGAACATCGATATCCTCGATCACCGGGAGCCGCAGGTTGATTATCAAGGATGCCTGGCAATCAACGTCGCAGACGAGAATCTGCTCAAGAATATTGTTTTCGAAGACATTCGCGTTGAAGACTTTCGGCTTGGCTCGCTTCTCAGCTTCAAAGTGCTCTACAACTCGAAGTACAGCTCAGGGCCTGGACGGGGTCTTCACAACGTCACTGTCAAGAACTTGTCGTACAATGGGAAGGGCGGTAATCTTCCTGCGATAGCGGGATATGATGAAGATCGCAGGGTCGAGTTTGTTGACTTTCAAGGATTGGAAATCAACGGCGAGCATATATGGGACGGTATGCGAAAGCCCGGGTGGTATTCTACATCTGATTTCGTCCCGCTCTACGTAGGCAGTCATGTGGTTAACCTAACCTACTCCACCTGAAAATAGTTATCAGAAAGTGAGCCATATTTGGCAGCCATCATGCTTTGAAACTACCATGCACCGATAAACACCTCGATAGATATGTAACACCAGTATCTATTAGAAGACATGACATCTTCCGTTTCCTTCAGACACTACGCCCTAGGATCCTACCAACGTAAGCCCCATTGCGGTTTACTTCACGCGTTGGAAACACAACCGTCGCATGAGAGCCCCACACATTTCGCTGGCGTCCTTACAGTTCTCTCATAGGCTATCCAATGCGGCAGAGCCCAGCCTGTCGTGTATACTTGTTGTTTGTATTGCGCAGGGGTGCTGAGCGAAGATGTTGATTGAACTTAATTGTTGGTTTTTTGAGATGAGAGTTCTTCTTGGGTTTATATCTCTAAATGATTCCATCTAGGGCTTTGAACTCTGATTCTAGGACTTATCTGGGTCCTGAAGAGAAGGGGGATCTGTGATTTTTCTAACACTCAAGGATACACCGCACGCTACCTGAGGAGGGCCAAATACAGCATGAGGGACTTGCAAATGAAGGGATGGTACCCAAGCACATTAGAACATATCTGCGCCAACGCTGTAATTCCGCGGCAACATAGCAAGACGCTTATAATTGCTCAGCAGCAACTAAGAAACCAGAAGAAGCTTGGGACAAATTCTATCAATTCTGGCACTTGATCATGAGCTCACTGTATCTTCTGTTATCATGGCTGGTGGCCTCTTTTGGAGACGTCATTGATCACAGGAACAAGAATCATGAGCTCACCAAACGAGGCTAGTTGTGAGGAGATAGGGGCGTGCTTTTAAAAGACGTAACTTACTTGCCAGACCACTTTGGCAACACGGCAACCTCACGTGCTGAGGGGACTTATACGCCCCTGGAATCCCACCTCAAGAAGTCCACATTACATCTGTTTGAGGCCTGAAGGGCCATGAAACAGCCGTTACTGAACCAGCTTTCCAAGTACAGATCAGATCGCATCCGCCAGCAAACCCGATTTCCAACCGAGTTGCCATCGTTTTTGCTTTCTTCTCGCACCTTAGGTACCGCCGATTTTCATGACCAACTCGGATTTCTCTCGTCTATCTAGCGTCCGTAAAAATTCAATTCCAGGTTTCCGCTTTTCTGGCTGTGGTGTCGCTTAGTGCTTCGAGTCTATCCTCCGCGACAAGCATGTTGTCCGGCACTCTGTTGCCTCGTACTCTTGAAAGGAGCATTGTGCCGTCCAGTCACGGGCATCGTGATAGCTGCACGTACTAACCCTAACCCGAAATCAACGAGGCCACATATAATCCCCCCTACCCATTATACTAGGGCGAGAATCGTCTACGCCTATTCCCAAGGTGCCAATATCGCTCTTCGAGGCCCGACAAAAGATCAAATAAGTCCTTAAAGGAATGGACAGAAAATTCCCTCCGCTCCCGATCTGTCATTTCCGCATGAACTCTGCGCAATGCCTGGTCAAACAAGCGATCCGGACTATGATCCGTACCAGCTGTCTTTTCCATCGCTCCACTGTTACTTTGTTGAGGCGTGTCGCTGGGATATAGTGTATTGTTTTGCTGGCGGTATGTGAGATCTAGGGTTTTCTCGACTTTTCTACCAAATCATTAACATGAATTCTCCCTATGATACTAAGATTTACGCCGATAAGCATGCTAAATGTGCTTCCAACTGTACCCATCGCACATGATGATGCAAATTCTCGATATCTCTTAGCAGCCGGGCAACATCTTGTTGTTCTTTATTCCATTCTCTCATCCTCCGAACGGCTGACTGTCTCAAAAGTGGTGCGAATATCACTACTAAATAAATCTCTAATGTATACAGCCTCTCAAGGTTGTCAGCGGATAGGGCGTCGGGGTTGGATGCAGCGAGTCGGGCCGTTTGCGCTAGGTATTCGCGCAAAGAAGAGCAGGTGTCAGCAATGTCCAGGTCCGACTGGATCTTGCTCCTGAGCCATATCGCTCGCGCATACGCACCCGCAATCAGCGCGATGACAAAGGTCAGGATGCCAATGATACTGGCTGTTACTGAAAGCGGACTATCGTCAGCCATGAGATGAACTCCAATATGGATGAAATGTTACTGTAGTGGTTAGGGGAAAATAATGTGTGTTTATTGTTCCAGGTTTTGGATTGGATTGGAACAGTGCTTCTATAATCACCTCAGTGAAGCCCAACAATTTCTCTTTTTCGCTGCCCGAACAGGCAGCAGCCAAGTTCCCATGTACCTAATTTGTCATCACCTCCCGCTCACGCTGCTTCTACCACCCAATCAAACCCACTGTGCCTCACAAGTCAACCAATGCTAGCCCACAGGGAAGCCGGGCCTTCTCACCACTGATGGTAGCTCTCGTCACGTCCCGCGAAATCCATGCTCAAGTGCCCATCGAGACATACAGTGGCTTGCTTGTCCGCATGTCGAAGCACCTGCACCCAGGAGGTCGCATCTGGCAATGAATTGTCAAACTCCAGCTCTCCCCAGCAGGCACCATCCTCTGCGCATTTGCGTCTCAGCACCACCAGGGATATATAATCGTACAGGGCTAGTCCTTCTAGAGTCTTGCTCCAAGAGGGGCACGCCTGTAAGTGTATTATCTTTGCTCCGAGTGCTTTTAGTAGAACCCTTTCCTCACCCTCTGACTCGACGGTTTCTGTGCCAGCCTCACTTCGCAGATATATTCATCGCTCGAAGACTTGCCAGTAGAGAGTAGAGACATTCATGAATACCCAGTCATCGTGGCGAGTGAGCTCAGTATTATAGCCCTGCAGGTGGGCTACTGCCTCCACATGCAACAGGGCCTGTTCGCTGAAAACCCTATCTGCCATCCTCGTCTTGTTCTCGTGGCGGTCCTTCTCGGTCACCACGGCACCACTCAGTACGGGACCGCCCCGGTGGTCCGGAGCTGCTGCCTTCCCAAGTAGGTAGAGCAACTCCTTGGCCGCAACTGTAGGCTTCCATATCAGATCATCGATCTTGGTCACATAGTTCGTTGATGGAAGATTCTGGCGAGGCTCTTATAATTCGTCACGATAAACGAGATATAATGATTAGGCTAAAGACCCACGGTCATGGCCTTATTCCACCGATTCACCAAGCTATGTCTGCGCCGTGTTCTTACGCCTCAAGGCGATATAACAGCGTTCCATAGCCAAGCTGATCATAACCGCCGCTCGAGGTTCCATAGTCGCCTCCTCCGCCCTCAGCTCCACCGCTTGTCTCAACGACAAGGTCCCGGTAAGCGCTAGTCCACTTAACATCGCGACCTTTAATAGAGCCGTAATGAGCGACAAAGAGTTCCGCTATCGGCCTGATAGTGCCACGGCCGGAACTGCTAATCTCGGTTTGCGTACCATGCACTGCGTTGACATAGGTAGAGAATGGAACATCTTCGCCAACGTTGTACTTGGACAAATACTCCACTCTAGGATTACATAGTTAGTTCGTACTCGCTGTAGTAACTGATAAAGAACGAACGGAGGCTTACCCAGCAAGAATTCTATTTTCCAAGTATCCAAACAGGTCTTCACCTTGGTTATGGGCCTGTTGAGCAATTACGCCTAGCAAGGCGAAGTCGAGGGTTGCGTGGCCCTGGTCCCTGCCTGCTTCCTGGTTCTGCCCTAACTGCTTGCCGGTCCCTTCTTCTACATGAATAGACCAGATCGCTTTCTCAATAGCTCCGTTTCCTTGGCCGTTCTTGAAGTATTCAATCGCTTCGTCCCAGAGGGTATGATTGTCGGCTAGGACACCGATACTCATCATACTTGCAATGTTGCAAAGGTCCCAGTTTGCCCAGTAGTTGTCGATATGGGCACCGTTGTGTTCAGTTAAGAAGTGTCGGTTCATAGGATAGAATACGCGAAGGAGCATAGAGGTTGCTGCTTCGAGGCCGTTCCAGCCGGGATAAGAGCGGAGAATCTCTGCTACGTTGGCAAACTGGTAGCCGTAAATGCCTGCAGCTAAGAACTTGTCGGAGTTACCCCAGATATCTGTGAGACTTGCAGCCCAGGCATCGATGATGCGAACAGCTGCTTCCGCAAAGTCTGGGTCTTGGGTGATTTTCCAACGGATAGAAAGAGCGTATGCCGAAGCAAGGTCCCGATACAGCAGAGCGTAATTCTCTGGGAGCTCCGGCGTGTGGCCTCTGACAAGAATCTCCTGAGGCCTTGGCTGGTAGTCTGGATTTGCACGTCGCACTAGCTTTTCCCAGCCATCTGACCAAGGCGCCTCACCAGAATCAACAAACTTCCTATTGCGACGGAAGTCTGCTTCAGAATGCAGAAGTCCTGGGTGGGCAAATGTACTGGAGGCGCTCTCCAAAGATCCGAGAAAAGGTCGATGGCGTAGATGAGAGGAAGGATGCAGCGCTGACACCGCAGATGCGACGGTGCCAACAGTAGCTAATAAAGATATCTTTATGGTTCCGAGGGCATGAAAGAAAGATGTGCAAAAGTTTGAATGGCGTATATTGAAAGAGTGTTAATACAAAAGTGTTGCAGCTTTAGGCCATTTTAAATAATGGGCCTTCCCTCAAGCATTTAAAGTTTTATTCGGTTTAAACTAATTAGACGGCGTTTCACTCCGTGAATGGGATTCAGATCGGCAGCACTTTCGGAGAAGGGCTTAAACAACGGGACCATTTTCCAACGGTGTGGTACATCCTCAAAGGTCTGTACACGGCAAGTCCATAAGATAACCACTACAGACCCCAGGGGGAATTTACCCGCAAATTAAAGGATTGAAACCTCAGGAGAGATCGTCAAGAGCTGCTACCCTTTTCGTCTCGATCGCCGGACCGGTCTTTGACCCGCGCCCGAGCTCCGCTTGACATCCGGGGAGGTAGCCGTGTAATCCTCCGTAGATCCGCTTGATTTTAGCTGCCAAGATGAGTTACTTCACTTACTTGAGGGGCCCAGAGACGGGAGCCCGGTCCAAGAGTGCGCTGCCAGGGAGGTTGGTCTTTTCAGCATGTCAAGCAAAGTTAGCCCTGACAACGTTTTACAGTTGGAAGGTTGGGAGGGTAAAGCCAAGTCACTCACTGCAAGGACTTATGCATAATTAGAGCAACCAATCAAGTTCCAGGCTTTTCATTGCTTTTTTATAAGCATATCTACTTCCTGACGTTCGGTTTTTTTCGCTCCCGCTACGGTCTCTGCAATCCCAACCCCGAGCCTGCTGACAGCCACAGTCAGTAGATACATAACATCATCAGGCTAGGTGGCGGCTCAACATCCAAGATTCAAGCCCAATAGGACGTGCCCACGTCAGCCACCACAATGCTAACGGTTTGGCGTTTTGGTGGCTGGCTAGTGTGCCCCTCCATCAACTCTTATCGCAACCTCCAGCCCCATCCTCATCACACCAACTTTGCCTGGGCTAAATCCCAGCACGCCTAACCGTGTGGCTCTCACACCTTCGGCAAAGCACACAGCAGTGAATGGTCGCGTTGCCCGGAGCCCAGCAGAAGTGCGGAATGGCCAATCTGCACTGCCAGCAGGGGCACCGACTGAAAGTTGGAAGTCGGAAGCGAGTCCATGCTAGCACGAGGAGGCCGATGACGGCAGGGAGGGCAATCAGGGCCAGAAACCGGTACTCGATATCCTTCTCCCCTGTGGTTGTTAGCGGGCGTCTTGACAGAGGGGCTGCGATTACTTACTCGGCACGTTGGGTGACTGAGGGAGATCTGCAGGCCTAGTGTTAGAAGGGTCAAGTCTTGGAGAGCAAATGCCAGCATACCTTTTTTCTTGGGCAGCGGCGTTGGAAGAGAGAATAGAACTTTTCTGTTTGTTGCCGTTGCAATGGTACCAGTTGTCGCTGGGACGATACTGGTTGCCGTTGTGATGTTACCAGAGAAAACCGCAGTCGTCGACTCGCCCGTGCTATGTACACCAGAGGCGTACAGCGCGACGAGGATCAACACAAAGAGCTTGCTTGTCAAAAACATGACGCGGTATTGCTAAAGCTGTAGAATCCGAGAAAAAGTGTCTTAGTATTACAGAGATTTCTTGACGTCCCAAGGCAAATAAGTCCCCTTATCTCATGCCGCATCTCAAGGTGGTGCGAGGCTCTCCCGTGAGGCTGCCATAGCCACCACCACAAAAAAACAATAGTTTAACAGCCTGCATGCAAGGCAACTGGCGACGCTCAGACGCTAATATCAGGCGTTCATCCCCTTGGGAATAGTCGTCGCCCAAGTGCTTCCAATAGTCAACGCATCTCGTATTAACCGACTGGCATGGCAGAATACGAGGTTTTCAGCTGGGGCTCAATTGTTGGAATTGCGAACCGTGAGGCAACGCGGGGAGGTTATCAGCCTCAGTGAGGCATATCGCGAAAGAATCTAGAGGGGAGTAGGTTGGAGAGAAAAAGGCTCCAGTGACCACTTGGTGTTACCCCTCTTCAAGCGATCATCTTTACTTTCCCTGTCCCACAACATGAACACCATGCTTGGCTTCTCTTCCCCTGTATCACAACATGGGCCTTCAAGACACCTTCAAACTCTCTTCTTCTTCGCCTTGATCTTTCCTGCAGCAGCTCTCAACTCTGGGGAAACCTGGTCCAAGGCTCAAACCTCGTCTGCCTACAAGAATCTTCCCGAGTGCACCAGAACTTGCATTGCCCAAGTCGACAACAGCTTGAGTTGTTGGAGCTACGGCTGCGTCTGCTCTGAAAACACTGTCGGCAAGAACTTTATTGACGGTGCCAACTATGTTCAGAAATGCGTCCGGGATGATTGCCCCAAGGGAAGTGAGTCTATCGTCAATAATGCTCTGGATGTATTCCAGTCCATCTGTGAGGTCGACGACTCAGACTGTCACTGCGACACTGGCCCCCACTACCACGCCCACATTTGATAGTACACATGCATCATCTTCCTTCATTGATCACAACATGCTAACCTGACCAACGAGCAAAGTTGTCATGATTGACAAACCTGATGGCTCCTACAAGGCCCTCGACTCCTGCGTCCGCTGGGTTCTCAACGGCTGCGACAGTCCCAAAGACAACAAGGACAACTGCAAGCCCGCACGCCCTGGCAACCACGGAGACATCTGGACAGGTCTCGGTGCGTACCTCCAGTTCTCGACGGCCGAGTGCGTCTGCGGCGGGTCACGGTTCTTCTACTCGTCGCAGAAGCTGTACGAGCGCGCAGATCTTTACTGCAGCATCGGTTTTCCCTACGAGGGAAGTGACACTAATGAGGCGTTTCAGCTCACGCTGGGGATGTTGGCTGATTACTGCTCTACCGAGGGGTTTATGCTGGGGAAGTGGATTATCACGTTGTTTGGGACAAAGAAGGAAACGGGTGAGTACCAATCCTTTAAGGAGGCAGACTAGTAACTAACGATGTGTTAGGAATGACTCAGGAAACCAAAGTTGCTATTGGGTTCGGTGTACTTAGCGGAGTCCTCACAATTATCAGCATCGCATTAACTTACTGTACCTTGCGCAGGAAGGCGTAACCATAGACTTGCCGTCGTGACTGCATCTAGTTGTGGGAAGATCTGTAAATGGAGGGCAAAGGGCATGCTGCTGAGGTTGAGGTGCAGGTTGTCTCTTGATAACTTTAGAGCTATTTTGTCTGCAAAAAGCGAGATCTATGTTTTATGTTCCTAGGTATCATGTTGCAACAGACCTATTATCCAGTAAATCAGTCCATCCCATCGGCAATAGGCAGGTATTCAAAACGGCCTGTTGCGACTATCCAAGAACTCGGAGACAAATCTGAACTAAAAAAGAATATATTTCTATTTCTAGAGTGGTGCTGATCGTTGCGCTGGTCTAATTGGATTTTGCGATGACCTTGGGCTGACGAAACCGAAGTCTGGGCCAAGTCTCGTACGCTACGAAATCTCACAAGTAGGACATTTCTCGTTTTTGCTTCTAAGCAGGCATGGATTGTAAGCAGGTGGGTAATGGGTTGTTGCATTTGTTAAGACTATTCGGTGCTGCAATAATAACCTCGGTATCGGAATAGTTAGGCAGCAAATTGTTTAGATGCCTAAAGCCCTTGGCGATAATTACCATGATTAAAAAGACGCTATTCTCTTCTTATCTCTACTTATTAGCAACCAAGATTCCATTATTCCTACCAACTGATCAGACTTACCATACTATACTTTCCAAATCCACGGACCGAGTCCCCCCTCATGGACCGGGCTGAGGGCAAACTGTGCGATACTTGCATCGCCGCCTTAAACGGCGAAACCAAAATCAAGGAATGGAAGGAATACTTTGGCGAGATCGGCAACTTCCCTTTCGACAATTACCATCACAAGACATATCATGATTTTGCGGCGAGTAAAGACGGAGGCTGCTTCATATGCAACTGGTTGTGGGCTAAACTACCACTTCCGCCTGGGACAGAAGAAGGGGCCACCAGGCGATCTGCAACTCTTGACGGTTTTCGAATATACTGCCAAATCCATGGATGAACTGTGAAGTTTCATGCCGTGTGCCCCTGGGCCGCCGACATTGAACTCAAAGGTGTGTTTCTGCCATATTTCCGAAATCCCCCCCAAGGTTTGAATACAAAGTCACATTTTTATCCATCTAGTGACTATGGGTCAGACGATGGATTCCCCGCCCCGCGATACGTATGGTCGCCCAGGCTCCCCGCCTCCGCACGCTTGGACCGACCTCGATGCTCAACCTTGGTCCACCTTTGACGACAACATAGGGTCCAGCCAGTCTCTGCGGAAAGTCAAAGGCTGGATCTCGTCCTGCATCATGGGCCATAAATACTGTCTCCCGCCTGGTCCGGATAAAGGGGCTTATTTCCCCACCAGGGTTATTGACGTCGACAAGGCTGAAGTCGGCGTCGTCCATCTTCGCAACAGGTATGAGGCCAAGGCCCAGCATGATGACGAGGAGGCCCATGGGCCTGGGCAACGGGGAACATATCCCGCCTACTGGACCCTTTCTCACCGCTGGGGCGACCCAGAACTGATCCCACAACTCTCGCAGACTACGGAGCATCAGTTCCGGGACGGCATACCCATGGACGATTTGTCACCTACTTTTCGTGACGCAGCCCTGCTCGTCCATCGTCTAGGTTACAGATATATATGGATCGACTCTTTATGTATCTTACAAGACTCTCTTAGCGAATGGCAGCAAGAGGCCAAGGCAATGGTAGATGTGTATCGCCATTCGTTGTGCAACATCTCAGCCATCGCTGCGTCATCCGATCCCGGCAGAAGTAGACTGTTTGTCAAGAGAAAACTGCAACCGAGGCTTCTTTTCCCCTTCAAGGCGGACAGGACGCTCCTAGAGCGAAGCGGAAAGGTGGCCGACAGACCATGGATCTTCTTGAATTGTTCCCTCTGGGATGACGAGATCGAGAGTACACCCCTGAGCACGCGCGGCTGGGTTGTACAGGAGCGATTCTTAGCTCCTCGCGTTATTCACTTCACAGAGAATCAGATCTACTGGGAGTGTTTGGAGAGCAAGCGCTGCGAGGCGGACCCAATTGGGGAGCTCCTCGTCCTCGCCCAGGAAGGTTCAGGCAGGATTATCCCGACAGTGTACAAAAAAGCGAGGCTAGAGCTTGCCGAGAAGAGAGCAGCACTTTCAGAGGGGAAGTACACCTCCCCAGGAATGGAACGAGCATCGTTCCATTCTCAGTGGGGTGACGTCGTCTCCCTCTACGCAAACTGCGCTCTTACCAAGGAGTCGGATAGGCTCATCGCCATGTCTGGTATTGCCAAGACCTTCCAAGAGGTCAACAACGACAAATACCTGGCCGGCCTATGGAAGGAACTGATCCATTGCGATCTCACTTGGACAACCAACGCAAGCGATGGCGGCCAGGTCCACCCCAGTAAGTCGTACGCTCCGACCTGGAGCTGGGCTTCAGTTACTGGGGGACAAAAGAGACTGGTCATGTTGCATGAGAGGTACGGCTTCCTCCCTAAACCCCTTATAAAGCTCGTCGAGGAACGGATCGTGACAGAGCCTCCGGGAGGTGATCCCACAGGGCCCCTCCGCTCGGCCGAGCTCGACATTGAGTGTATGCTGTACTATTACCGCTGGACGACATCGAAGAGCAAGCTCGCAGTATACACAGACGAGGCGAGGACGCAGTGCTTTTTCGAAAAGAAGAAAGCTCAAGACCTGCGCCTCGACACGACGGATATGGTGCAAAAGTTCGCAGAGGCGGACGAGATGGAAGGCGTGTGCGTGCCCCTTTGCGGAGCGTACCATGGATATGGAGGGGGTAGAAACGTGTATCTCATGCTGGAGCATGATTCAGAGACCAGGTTCAAACGTATTGGGGTTTTCCAAGGAGGAGAAATTGGTAAATGGATTGACGGATGGTCCGGTGAAGGCACGCGCATTACACTTGTGTAGATGATAGCCAGTTGGTACTGTTAAGAAGTCACCCAAGTGCCAAAGTAAGCAATCCGCAGTTCGCATTAATCAATACATCACTGCATTGTCCATCTCATCCCGGTGCTTCCGTTCTCACTGGGTATGAATATGAAAGGAATGCAGGACGCGATTTCTACTCTATTCAACTATAAACCAACAGCCCACCAGTACGCCAAGCCGCCAAGACTCAAGTATCCCAATTCCTGATTTCCCCCATTCTCAATAGGTATTGTGATCGATCACCTGGACCATCGGCGCAGGCTGAACATGGCGCTGAGCACACGCCCCAATGTCAGCCCACAACAGCGCCTCTGGGATGCTTTGGCCAACTAGAAATGCAATCTAACGTAGGTGGTCTGACCACATTTGAAGCTCATATTTGGCGCCTTCTTTTCGATTCCCCCCTTTACCGGCAATTTCTCAATACTGTCATTCTTATCGTCAAAGTCGTCAAGATGGGCTATGTATCTTGGTTGTCGCCCGGCAACCTCTTATCAATCTTTCCCCAGCTCCCCCATTTTACTCTTCCTATTCTAGTGCTTGTTGCATTTTGTTCTCCCCCTTTTCATGGGCGCGGCGTCTTTTTCGCGACTCTCATCGTCCTTAATGATTACGCGTGCACTGTTTCTCCATGGCCGCCAAACGCCGGCGCAACGCGCGCGATGCGCTACGGCATGGCGGGATCGTGGCTTCTTGTCCTTCCGGCTGTCGAGAGGTTGCTTCTACATGTTCCAGAGCGGGACTTCTGGTTGGTTGACCAGCAGGGTGAGGTGAACAACGGACGCCCGAAGGAGTGGACGTGGGACAAGGTCCGATGGGCCATGAAGCTGGTTACTTCTTCTCGAGGCGTCGGCTGGAATTTTGGCCATCGCAAAGTGAACGATGCGCGGTCTGCCATGAAGAAGCAGAAGCTCGACAAGCAACAATTCGTTTTAGCCAGGATGCCAAGGGCGATCCTTTCATATGTGGTTTTGGATACGGTCATTCACGCTGCCAGGAGCACCGCCATTCCACATTCCTGGTCATGGGAAATGGATAACCTCAAACAAATTGTCTTTGTTGAGCTCCTCATGGGTCTCTCGCTGTACACGACCATGACGCTGCAGTATGAGGTCGCCGCAATGGTGGCCGTTGGCGTGGCTAGAGGTCAACCAGAGGTGAGTAAACCGTATATATTTTCCTCGTATTGTGCTAAATACCTACCCAAGGACTGGCCGCCTCTTTTCGGACACATCACCGACTGTTACACGGTTGGCAATGTCTGGGGGAAGTATTGGCATGGTTATATTCGCCAGGTAAGCCCATCAACTACGCAGTCCATGTTCCGCATTGTAGTGATTTCTAATGTGTTCAAGCCTGCTCTCGGCATCAGCCGCGTCATCGTCAAGAACCTCTGCATTCCACCGAGGTCACCGCATGCCTACTTTATCCACCTCATCACAGCCTTCTCCATCAGCGGCTTCTTCCATTTCCTCAGCCTCTCCGTCATCTGCAAGGGCTACGTTGAACCAATGACCCTCGCGCTCAACATGGGTTTATTCTTCATGATTCAACCATTCGGCACCATGATCGAATATGCTGTTGTTCAGCTATGCCAGGGCACGAGATGGTCCGAATATCTCATCACAAGAACAGATAGCGAAAGGTCTGTTCTGGATGGCGTGCCTCAATTGCTAGTTCGTCTGCTGGGATACATCTGGGTTTTCTGCTGGTTTATTTGGACTGGCTGGTGGTTTGTCGAAGTCTACGCTGTGATTGGAGTTCTGGAATGGTCAATGCCAGTTTCACTTTGGGCAATCAGGAACAAGGGAGTTTAAGAACTGGGACGATGGAATGGACATATCGGCATACTTCAAGGTGCTTGTTAGAGAGTAAATATTTCGGGTCATATCGCCGTTTAATTCAACCTATCAGGTAAATCAATGCGCCACAGAAGTAGTAAAACAGATGCACTCGTTCCCGAATATCCAGCATCCAACCAACAAAATCGCTTCAAAGGTTCCAGGGGATGCTCTTGGACCTGTTCTGCCCGTGCCTCTTCTCAATCTCCTCCAGACTATAGCCCTTCGTCTCTCCCATGAACAAAAATACCATGATAGTGCAGAACATGCTGCAAAACGCAAAGAGGTAATATGCACCAAATGTCGACTTGGAGATGAGCACGGGAGTGATGAGCGCAACCACGTAGTTGGCAAGCTGTTGGCATATTAGCAAGCTGGATCAAGACGTGCATTTTATGTCACTTACCCAGTTTGAACTCTGCGCAAGACTCGATGCACTGCTCCTTGTTTTCCGGGGCATGCTCTCTACTACCCACGTTCGGAACCCGATAGCCCAGGTGAAGCTGAACGAGATAGCAAACAGGTAGATGCAAACAATGACGACCCATCTCCCGCTTCCCCTTGTTGGATGAACCTGTCCCGCGGCGTAGAGAGATCCCATTACCAGCATCAGGGACGTAATCAGGACGCCACCAACGATGCCCGATGTACGACGACCCCATCGATCTGCAAAAATGGTCGCCGGAATTGTAGCCACGAGAATCACAATGGCAGACACTCCAGACGCCAAAAATGATGCCTTTTCACCACTCAGACCTGCCTGTGTGAAGAGTATTGGAGCATAGTACAAGACGCCGTCAATACCGGAAAACTGCTGGGTGCCCATAATGAAGCAAGCGAATGCAGTCCTTTTCCAGTACGGTGCAGAAAATGCGGTCCCAAACTCCCTAAAGGTCTGTCGCAAGCTCTCCCAAAGCGTCATTGTGGCTTCTGATTCGCCAAATGATTCCGCTTGCCCCAACAGCTCTTTTTCTTCAACTTCATCGATACCGAGTCGTCGACATACCGCCTGGGCTTCTTCCACTCTTCCTTTAGACAGCAGCCAACGGGGAGACGGCGGCACGATAAAGTAGATAATTGACAGAAAAAACCCGAGGAATGCAACGATAGCAGGGGGCAGTCGCCACGTCAGCGACGTGTTGCCGAGCCGTGAAGTTCCGTAGCAGGTAAAGTAACCTGTCACAATCCCAGAAGTGATGAGAAACTGCGGCAGCGCCGTCATGATGCCCCTCACACCCGAAGGCGACATTTCGGAAACTTGCACGTAGACATTGCTGAGGAAGAGTCCCTCGCCAATTCCTTTGATGAGTCTTCCAAGGATAAAGACACCCAGGTAGGGAGCGCCGCACTCGAGGGCTGCTCCAATGCCAAAGATGATGGATCCGATTGCAACTAGCTTCACATGCCCGAAACGGTGGGCGAGAGTGCCGGCAATCAAGGCTGTCAAGGCTCCGGGGATGAGAATCGTCGAGACAATGACTCCGTGGACGGTTGCTGAGAAGTCACCAAAGGTTTCTTTGAACGAGGGCATGGTCGTGATGGGACCGATGCTCCCAGTGTCCATTCTATCACGTCAGATAAAACCAAACTTGAGAATTAAAGAGAGCATACCCAAAGAGAAAGGCAACACATGATGTCGCAACACCAGCAGTGGCATACAAAGGCACCTTCATCTCGAACACGATTCTGCCAGAAACCTGCACCAAACAAAGCAACAATGTTTCTTCCACAACGACTATTTTACCAGACAGTCTCCCTTGCAATCTCTTTAATCATGTGTGATCAAATATTTAATGTGGAAACACACCTTCGCGAGGTCCCGCTAGCGCTTCGTCTTTCCATTTCCGGACCCTTGATAAGGTCTGGATGGAGTATATGGAGCCTCGCGAAGTGTTCCACACCTCCCTGCTGCATGATTAGGGCTCGGTGAGAGTTGCTTTGTCTTGATACCGCCACTGAAAGTTTCTGATAAGGCACGTGGTTTTGGTATGTAGGCTGCCGTATTGGGAGTTTAAAATTGGGACTCGTTGATGAAACGGGGGTTGTATGCCTACGAATCGGTTGTTACCCGTCCTCCTCGGAAGTTATACCGATATTAAGTACGCAATGCTACTATCGGATTTTTAAACCAATAGACTTGACTACGTTGGCAGAGCCCGCCAGTAGGATTTCATTCCAACGTCAAGACAGCCTTCCTACTCCCCAACATTTCACGTTTGGGCTATGCCTAGCTTTCAGTTCCAGGCTACAAGATCTTTTCCAATATCATGATTCATAAGGTCAGTTCGGTTCGCGTAGCTTGACCTGTCGAACCTAGTAGAGTGACTATCCTACCGACCGCGACATGCTATTAGCGGAATTGCAGAAGAGGACAATTATAATTAATATTATCATAGCCTGCTCACACAATGTTCATGCTCCCAGTTTTATCAAATGTTTCTCTAATAACCGGCATCCCAAGAAGTGAAGGACATGAAATCTGGAGGACCTGGGAAGGGGTCCATCTTGCACTGGTGCTAGTAGGTGTGATCTAAGGGTGTATAAAAAGATGAGAAAATTATCAGGAGCAGAGTGTTTAAACTGAGAAGAATAAGACCCGGCTGAAAGAAGAGTACAGATGATATAGCCTTATAGGAATGGACAGGACAACCAAAAAGATAATTAATAGGAAAGAAGGCCAAAAAGAGAACACCCGGAGGTATTGGCGTTGGACGAACGGGGAATCGAACCCCGGACCTCTCGCAGGTCGTCTTCAGAACCAGAAGGTTCAGAGATGCGAAGCGAGCATTATACCCCTAAACCATTCGCCCGAATGCTTACTAAGTGTGCAGCATAAACAGCATTATGAGCATTCCATCATCCACAGCTCAGCCAGAACTCATGTCTTTCCTCTCTTTCCACACTCGCAGAGTGACGACAAACAACGACACGTTTTCCCTCTGATTTCGCGGTCCTGCCGGTTTCAAGACCTCACCCCTCCCGGCACGGTTGAGCCGCAATTCGCAGGTCTTGGAACTCAAGCACCAATGGGGCGGTGGCGTAGTTGGGAGCGCGTCAGACTGAAGCTCAACTTCAATCATAATATCTGAAGGTCACCGGTTCGATCCCGGTTCACCCCATGAGCCTTCACAGGCCTTTCTTTTTGGTCCTTTTTGCACTTTTATGCCCACAGGCTCATGGCACAGTATTCTTTTTCTGGGGGGGCTTCTTTCTGTGTATTATTGATCTGCTCTGAGGCAGTTCTGCTCTGACGTGGTACGATGTGTTTTTTTTAACTGGTGCATCTGCAAAAAATCCGTTTGCATAAAACTTTGGTTGCGGCAATTTACACCGCAAAACAACTACATAGCGCAACCTCCTTAAAATAGGAAGCAGGCACTCCAATGACGATACAAACCGTATCTCTCTATTAATTACCGGTCTCAGCCCATCTCCAACGTGTTTAACCAGGCTGAAATGGCCAAAAATGGTGATGTCCCCTGAAGGTGTAGGTTAGGCCAACCACATCTCCCGCCAGTCGGGTCAGCGGCAATTCTGTTCTTCCGATTCCGTCCACCCACTTTGGGACTCAACCTGTTAACCCAGTTTGAGGGCACGCACTTCGGACTTCGGAGCACTTCCAGATGCGAACGAAGTACGCGATTATCGTAAAAATCGTGAGAATGCCTTGTTGAAGGACGCTACGGGGCGCGAAGATCCACGTAAGACTGCCGATGTGACCCAGCCAAGGAGCATTGTCTCTTGACCCATGCCCATCATTTCAGCCCTGAATTGATCACGTGACCTGCGATTCATGGCTTGGATGGCTCAACCCGTGTCAATTGATAGGCTGGCTACACACTTTCGAAGAACCTTAAAGGTAGATAATTGCTATCCACGTCATGGCGCAACTGCCTGGTGAAGATATCCCGCAATCTTGGTGACGCGTCTTTCTAAAATTACAGTATGTTGGCTCATGATCTTACATGTCCTTGAGGTGTTGCTTATCGGCGCCGACCGGTGTCATCCCCGTCTTGGCTCGGTGCCGAGTCTCCACTCCCGGTCCCGAGCTCAAATCGTCAGCCACGCCAACGATGGGCTCGACTTTAAGAACACGACCATGACCGCCTTCTAAGGTGAACCTTACTGACTCAAATTCTCCCAATTTCAAGTTTGCCTTTAACCTAAAATGTCTCTGCCTAATGCACACTTCCTCGAAAACAAAACCATTGTGGTTGCTGGGGCTGGCATGGCCGGCCTAGTCTTTGCCATCTCGTTGAAGAAAAGATGGAGTGACTTACAACCACTTCGGCTTAATATCTTTGATCGCGACAGCCGACAAGGTGACCCGAAAAGACAAGGCTATTCGTTGTCTATCAACGGCATGGACAAGGATGGCGGCCTTGTGGCACTACAAAAAATTGGTCTTCTCGACCGCGTCATCAAGGCTGCGACTCTAGGAACCACGAGCATGCCTTTCAAGATGTGGGATGGCAGTTGGAATGAACTAATCTCTGTGTCTGCAAAACCATATGGGGATCTTCCAGTCGGCGGATTGCGGATTGCAAGGGCCGACCTGCGCGAAATCCTCATTCAAGAAGCCGAGGTGCTGGGCATTGACATCAACTGGCAGTCACAATGTCTGAGCGCCACTTCAAGTGACGGTGGTGTTGAAATCACTGTCTCCTCCCAAGAGGACTCAAGCACTGTGCAGTATAAGTGCGACATTCTCATTGCTGCTGATGGTGCTCACAGCAAGATTCGGGCCTCCCTTCGACCTGACGACGTGCTGCAATACGCCGGAGCCACACAAATTGGTGGGTTGGCTGTCTTCCCAGATGGGATTCCGAAACCTCTGAGTGAAGCATGGGGAATTCTCATTTCAGGGCATGGAAACAGTTGCTTTGCTGCACCCATCAAGGACAAGACTGTTGTCTGGGCCTTGAGCAAGGCTGAAGAGATGCCAGCGCAACCTGCTGGTGGAGATGGTCGTGCCCTGCTCGAGGAGGCTCGAAGACTTGGCGAGGAGATAAGAGAGCCGTTTTCGAGCCTCTTGAACGCGACGGATCCATCTACGGTCTTTATCATTCCAGCAAAGGACAAGCAGCCATTTAACCACCAGGGAGTCTTACCTGGTGTTGTCTTTATTGGAGACAGCAACCATGCTGTGAGCCCCTTTGCTGGGAATGGCGCTAATACGGCGATGCAAGATGGTTGTGACTTGGCTGCACTTCTATTATCTTCGGATTCATTGGAGAGTGCCATCGCCGCATACGATAAAGTCTCGGTACTGCGAGCCGAGAAGACACTCAAGTCATCACATTGGAGGATCAGCATTGCGAACCTTGAGGGGATCAAATTCTTACTGTTTAGGCGGATGGTGATGGCGGGTGGGTTTTTCATGTGGTTGACTGGGAAATGAAGTGCCCTCAGAATTTCAGTTTGAGGCAGATCGACCGGATCAAGAGTTATATATGTACTCAATATGTCCTGCAAATTCATTTACATCAAGTTTATATGTACACAGAAGTTGAAACCCAGCTTCAACACTTACTCCGCCGTAGGAGTAAAAGCAAGCCACTCGTGAATGGCAACTCCACCAAACTGACCAGACCCTCCCGAGGCCTTGACCGTAAGCCTCAGGCTCGTGGTAGAGACTGTGTCGAAGCTGACCTCTGGGGGATCGAGAGAGGGCTCGGTGGGATAGCTACCCTTAGCAGACACCTTGGCCCAGCTTCCACTTCCGGTAGCGTATTCGACTGACCAGGATGCTGGGGGTGGGACGCCAACGTTGGATCCGGCGGGTTGGTCTGCGAAGAAGGATACGGCGACTCCGTTAAGCTTAACTGCCTTATCCCAGGTGTATGTCAAGACGCTGGTCTCTGGAGATTGCTCTCCTGCGTAGGAGGACCAGTAGTCAGGAGGAAGGGGAGTCTCCTTGATGCGGCCATCATTGAGAGCAGCAATCCAGTACTGAATGGGAGTCTCGTTCTCCGATGATACTTCAGCCTTGGGGGCGATGTTGCGGGTTGGCTTGGGTGCGGCAGCTGGTCGCTTGGTTTGCTTGACCTTGACAGGCAGCGGCGGCGATGAAGAGTCGTCCCACTCGAAGGAGTCGAAAGCAACGCTTCGTCGGAAGTGGCCTCCGCCCTTAGCATCCGCAGTGTGGTAGACCATGAACCATTCACCTCCGAGTTCGTAGACACCGGGGTGAGACGTAGTAGAGGAGACGATGCCCAGAACGACACCACCGAAAGTCCAAGGGCCCAGAGGACTGGATGCCGTGCCGTAAGCAATGCAGGCGTGGTAAGAAGTAGGTGTGCAGGGAGAGTTTGGACCGGCGTTGTTGGCGGCGTAGAAGAGGTAGTAAGTGTCCTTTCGCTTTGACAGCCAAGGAGCCTCAAAGTAGCCGTCTAGGTTGTCAACGCGGACCTCGCTACCCTTGATGGTAACCATGTCGGAGGCGAGCTCGTAGCCTCGGAGCTGGTTGAAGGAGCCCCAGTAGATGTAAACTTTTCCATCGTCATCGACCAAAACAGTCGGGTCAATGTTGTGGATGTCGTTCTTGGTCGGTACATTTTGAGAAATGATGGGGCCTGAAGGATGGGCGTCTTTGTAAGGTCCCACAGGGTCATCTGCAACGCCGACTCCAATCGAGAAGGGATCTGAAGCTCCGTTTTGCTGACGGATGGAGACGTAGATGTAGAATTTGCCGTCTTTTCCTTGGACGATCTGGCTCGCGTATGCTCCTCCAGGTTGAGCCCAAGAGAAGATATCTTGGGGCTCCGCGATGTCCTTGTGAAGAGTCCACGTGCCTCCAGACGGTTTGGGGTTCTTGGCCTCAAAGAGTTGCCACTGGTTCATGACAAAATCGTTTGTCCTCTCGTCGGCCTCATCCCTGCCCGAAAGAATGTAAACGGTATCGTTGACAATCAACGGTGCCGGATCAGCCGAGTAGAGTGAGCCATCACCGAGAATGGGGTTTCCGGGAGAATCAAAAGTGATGGTATCTTTGGCCTGTGCTGCTCCTAGTGTTGGCAGCAAGGCAGCGGCGAGGCTGAAAGGCAGAGTCTGACGCATGGTTGTTTCTGTTCCACTTGCTCTGCAAGTCTGTATTTTATCGAAGGCCGGCTTGAAGATCAAACCTGTAAACACGCCTCTGCCAGATTATTAAATACCGAGCCCAATGTTCTGAAACAGTGGAGCTTACTAGACGAGAGTTTTGTTTGGAGTTTATTACCCGGCCGTCTCCTGTTTCCACCAATACGAGAAACGCCATGGCCCAGGATGTCCGGCGCAACCCTGTGTACCTGAAGCCGAAACGGGTAGTCCTCTTAAAAACGCTCCAATAGATATAAACCGCTTACAAGCCCTTGAGTTTCAAAGCGGCAAAAGATCGTCAGAGTTTGATAAAGGGGCGGAGCTCAACACCTGACCTATCTATGAATGCGGCAGGTCAAGCTCCTCTGCTCGACTGCTCGACGGAGGGATACTCCGCGTTTTCCTGATCCAGCCGTCCACAGCGACTTGCGAGTGTGATACATATATGCGTGCCAATGGCGGTTGATTGATCAACGGATTATACGCGCATATGGGTTGATGATGTCGCTTCTCGTATCTGTGTGATATTCGTGACATACATGATCCTTGCGAGAGTTGGGAACTTTTGTAAAGTCAATTATAGGCCTATAAAAGATGGCTCACGCTCTGGAGTAGCATAGTTGAGACAGTGACAAGCAGCGCCCGCCATGAGATCCCTCCTACAGCTCGGCAAGATCGCCGTGCTGCTTGCCTCCTTTGGAGGCACTGTGCTTGCGCAGACTGATAACCTGGGTCTTGGCAATGGCTTTATCGACGTTGATATTGGCAACTTCAAGGCTCGCATTGCGCGAGATGCCCAAGTCCTGGCCTCGCTGTCACCAGCAGGTGACTCTTTTGACTTTCTGCCCTCAGACCTTCTCAATGTCCGCGCTCGGAATGGTCAATATCATTGGGGTGACATCACCTTTCGTTACCGCAAGGAGAAGGATACAGAATGGATCGACGGTGATTCTGCCCAGAAGCGTCAGCCCGTCAAGAAGACCACAGCTGGAAAAGGTGTTCTCGCCGCTTCGGATATGAGTCCTACTTTGCCTACTGGCCCTCTGAGCATCATCCGAGAATGGCTCGACGTATCTGGAGATTTGGGTCTTCAGTTTACCATCAAGAACACGGGCAAGGACTCGATCGAGATTGGCAGTCTCGGATTCCCTGCCGAGTTCAACAGCATCTTCAGCAACAGAAAGGCCACAGAGATGCAGGCCCACTGCTCTCTTTCGGATCCGTACATTGGTATGGATGCTGGTCAAATCCGCGTCGCGCCTGTCAAGGGCACTGGAAAAGGTCTCGTGGTCACACCTTTGACCGGTACATCGTCGCCTCTGGAAGCATATCGAAACCTGAACGAGGCCAACATCGAGCCTACACACTACGGTAGCCAGACATTTGAAGGATTCTACGAGTGGCAGGTTCTTACCAAGGCTTGGGCAGAGACAAAGTGGAAGTCTCAAGATCCTTGGAACCCTCCTTCATCCAAAGTCTTGAAGGCAGGCCAGTCGCTCAAGGTCGGTGTTCGATTCACTGTTTCGGACTCTATCCGCGATTTTGACAAGGCTGTTCGGAAGACGGGAACTCCTGTCGCTGTCGGCGTCCCTGGATTCATCATTGCTCAAGATCTGCCGGCTCAGCTCGTGCTTCAGAGCGATAGTGATGTGTCGTCTGTCACTGTCTCACCTAATGGTGCCCTTCAAGTTAAGGAGGACGGCAAGGGCCGATACATTCTTACTCCAGCTTCTTCGGCTTGGGGTCGCGTGCGAGTGACAATCAAGTACAAGGATGGAAAGACCCAGACAGTCCACTACTTTGTCACCAAGCCTACAACCGAGGCGCTAAGTGATATGGGAAGCTTCCTCACCACCAAGGCTTGGTTCAACGACTCTTCCGACCCCTTTAAGCGATCTCCGTCTGTCATGACTTATGACTACGAGAAAGGAGCCATCGTCGAGCAGGACGCCCGAGCTTGGGTTGCTGGACTCAGTGATGAGGGTGGTACTGGCGCCTATGTCGCGGCCTTGGTGAAGCAAGTCGTTCAGCCCAACGCCGAGGAAATCGCCAAGCTGGATGATTTCGTGCAAACTGTTGTCTGGGGTGGAATTCAGAACAAGGACTATGGCGTTCGAAAGTCCCTCTTCTTCTATGAGCCATCCTCGGTTCCAGGATTCAGCTACAGCAAGGATATTGACTGGACATCCTGGACATCTTGGAACAAGCAGGCTTCCTCCGCTGTTGACCGCGCGTATAACTACGTGCACGTCACCGCAGCTTACTGGTCTCTGTACCGCGTTGCTCGAGCATACCCTGACCTCGTTTCTAAGGACTGGGATTGGTACCTGACCCAGGCTCAGAAGACGATCATCCGTATGACCAAGAGCGATGTTTGGTACGGAGACGTCGGTTTGATGGGCGAGACGGTGTTTGGCGAAGTCCTTGTCGACCTGAAGCGCGAAGGAAAAGATGCTCTTGCCAAGGCTTTGGAAGATGTTATGCACATAAGAGCTAAGCTCTGGGACTCGCAGGAGATTCCGTATGGCAGTGAGATGGCTTGGGACTCAACTGGTCAGGAGGGAGTTTACTACTGGACCCGGTAGGTGCTTGAAGTTTCCACGTTTTCAGACTGATGCTGACTTGTTAGACACTTTGGCATGACGGATTCGGAGCACAAGACTATCAATAGTGTGTTGGGATACATGCCCAGCGTGCCTCACTGGGGCTGGAACGGCAATGCTCGACGATACTGGGACTTTATGTAAGTCACTACACTCGATCTACTCAGCACATAGCACTGACATCAACGCAGCTACGGAGGCAAGCTCAGGAGAATCGAGCGTCAGATCCACCACTACGGCTCTGGTCTCAACTCCCAAGTCCTCCTGTCCGCGTTCCGCGATGACCCATCTGACACCTATCTCCTCCGCGTGGGATACGCCGGGTCAACTGCCCCGATTTCCAACATCAACCAAGATGGTTTCCCAAGTGCTGCCTTCCATTCTTGGCCTGACACGCTCAAGTGGGACGGCATCACTGGTGACTATGGTGGTGGTTTCATCGGTACCGCCTTGAACTCAGGAACCTACGTCGTTGATGACAAGGATCTTGGTGTTGTTGCCTTTGGTGGTATCCTATCCAAGAGCGGTGACAACGTCACAGTCAAGCCAAAGGACGCTGTTCGTCAGCGAATCTTCATCGGACCTCTGAAGGTCTTGATCACCGTCGACGTTGGATCTATCGACGAGTTTACCTACAACGCTGCTAAGGGTAGTGTTGAGGTGACCTTGTCGCAGACAAAGGGAGCGCCCAAGGCTTCAAAGGCTGCTGTCTGGGTAGAGTCGACGGGTGGCGACAAGTGGCAGATCAACGCCAAGGGAGCTACCTCGGGCCGTGGAGGGCAGATTGTTCCTTTGGGTTCTGGGTCTGTCAGTGTTTCGTTCAGCAAGGCTTAGATCAGAAGCAAGGGATTTCTAGAGAACGTTGAAAGGATATGGCACTAAGAGGAGTATCGATGTTTCAGTGTACATAGTTACCATAAATTAGTTGCGACTTGGATATGCATCAGTCCCGAGGAGATGTGAATAGATGATCATGATTTCACTGTAAACGTTTCCTGCACTTCCCTCAATCTCGACAAACTTCTGTAGTGGTGCGTTGAGCTCAGCAGTGCTCTCCTTAGTGCGACTTTGGTTGATGGCCTTTGAATCAGCCTCGGAGTACACATTTCCTGGGGTCCCTTCAACTTCAGTCAGGGTAGAGGTTTGCTGTGTAATCGTCTTGGGCTCCTCCCTGGTCCACTCAAGGATTTGGGAACCAGCCTCGACAAAGATGGTCCCCTGACTGCCCTCGATCTCAGGCAGGCTCAACTGCGTAACTTTCGTCGTTGACTTGTTACCAGCCGGTGTTGTGTCTTCTGAGCGAGCTGGGCTGATGACCGTCGAGTCAGCCTCCAGGAAGAGCTTGCCAGCACTTCCTTCAACCTCAGCCAAGTCCATTTGCTGTTGCACTGTAAGAGAACTATCTCCGGAGGTAGCTTGCGTTTGCTGGTGAGAGTGCTGGTTCTCGATGCGGGCGGGATTGATCGGCTGTGAGTCGGCCTCGGTGTATCTGTTGCCAGCGCTTCCCTCGACCTCCACTACACTCGACTCCGAGGGCTTTTGTGTTGTGGGCTTCTCTTGGTTAGTGGAGTGAGAGACGACTTCAGTGTAAAAGCTAGTAGTAGTTGTCTCTCCGACACTAGCGGTATGGTGCTGGTGTATATGATGCGTCGACTCATTTACCTCTTCGGACCCTCCTGAGGCGTTCTCCTCGAGTTTGTTTCCCGGGAGTGGTTTTCCAACTGGCTTCGAATCAACTTCGGTGTAAGCGTTGCCTGGGCTTCCTTTAGCTTCGGCGAAGCTTTGTTGTCCGACTCCAGAAGGGGCTGGCTTCTCAGACGAAGATGGGTTATCTCCTCCGAAACCATGGGTCGTTGTTGTTGTCGTCACAGTTGCCGATTGGGGAATGCTGGTGGTATGCGAGTGAGATTCCGTAGACACAATACCCGGAGATTCAATGGTCTCTGTGAAGCTGGTCTGGTGTCCGGTGTGGTGACTGGTTGAAGTAAAAGTGTTGTCACCAAGCAGCTGGAAAGAAGTAGGATGAGGCTTGCTAATAGCGTGTGAGTCGGCCTCAGTAAACACGGTTCCCGCACCGCCCTCCGCCTCAGAAAAGCTTGTGTGGTTGATCTTGGTTACTGACTGGGTGGTTGAAGCATGGGAACTGCTGGCATCTACATCCCACAGACTTCCTCCAGAGGCTTGAATGTCTGGCAAGTCAAGAACTGGCTTGGTCTCAGTAGAGGACAGCTCGGTGCTCGAAGTATGGTGCGTCGTAGTACCGTGGGGGTGGTTGATGGCTTGCGAGACACTCTCAGTAAAGGTGGTTCCAGTGTTTTCGGTCTCCGTCAAGCTTTGAATGCCGGGCAAGTTGATGTTGGGCTGGCTGGCCGTTGGCTCCGTCTCTGAGGTATGGTTATGTTGCTCAAGCTGATGTACCGTTGTATCGTAGGGAAGGCTGGTCATATGTCCGTGGCTGTTCACTGGGCTTGTGTAAGCGCTGTGAAACGCCGAATAGTTGATGCTTGACTGGTTAATGCTCGGGGTCGAAGTTGTAGAAGACAGCCCACCAGACACGTGCGACACGATTGTAGAATGAGTGTGGGCGACAGGCTGCGAATCTGCTTCAGTGTAGACATTGCCTGGGCTGCCAGCAATCTCAGCCAAGTTGGGAGAGGCACCTGGGCTCACGACAGGTTTGATGGTTGGCTTTTCATGTTGGGACGAGAACTGCGAGACCTCCTCGGCCTGTCGCCATGCGTCGAACCGGGCCTTGCTGATGGCCTGAGAATCAGCCTCAGAGTAGACGTTGCCCCGGGATCCCTCGACCTCTGCAAAGCGCTGCTGCTCCTTCTGAGGCGCTGTAGAGTGGTATTCTTCAGGCTTCTTTCCCTCAGCGGAAATGCGAGCCTCTTCGTCGGCTTCTTGTCGGACATTGAAATGAGCCTTGCTGATAGCCGTGGAGTCGGCCTCCGTGTAGACATTGTCAGCGGTGCCTTCAACCTCGGCCACACCCGACTGAGGCTGCTTGTACGCAGCTGCCTTTTCCTTGCTAATGTCGCTGCTGTTGGATGCGCTTGAGCTTGCACCACCTTCCACAACGACAGTTCCCTCGGGCGAAGCGGCGGGCTTCTTTCCCCGGCGCCTGAAGAAGCAAAAACCTCCCACGGCCAAGATCACAATCACGGCGATGCCTCCAACAACCCCTCCAACAATGGCACCAATAGGAGCTCCTCCCTTATCGTCGGACTCGCTGGAGCTTGTTACAGCTACCGAGCTTCCTGTTCGAGTCGCGTCGGCAGCTCCAGCAGCGGCAGTTCCGCTCTCACTCTCAGTCTCGCTGTTGTTGTCGCTGTTGGTGTCACTGTCGCCATCTGGGCTCGGGGCTGCGAGGGTGCAGATGACGGCGCCGCTCTTGCAGCAGTCGCTTCCATCGGCTGGGGGGCAGCAATATTTATTCTTGCCGCATTCTTGGAGAGCGTACCAGGTGCCGGAATCGGCTGCAGACAGTCAATATTAGAGTTGATCACGTCAAATGAAGAGCATCACTTACTGTCCATGCAAATGTCGGGACAATTCGACCAGTCCTTGTTCTGGCAAGCCGCACGGTAGTCGAGGGGATGCCCTCGAGGTCGTTGTTTTCACGGCAGAAAGACCCAATTTCCCAGAGGAATGGAAGAAAGGGGCGACTAGCTGCCACCACCTCTTTAAGGAATTCAGCCATCTCTGAGTTGAACACGAGTGGCTTGCCGCTGGCGTTGAAGCGCTTCAACGATTTTGAGCATCAGCTCCCCCAAGTGGAGGACCCTTACAGAGCCAGCTGAGGACGTGCATCGATCTGGACTCGGTCTCTGGGATCTGATTCGACGCCGTAGCGAAGCCCTTCAGGACGTGGCGGGACTAGTAGGCTTGGACTTGCAATAGTTTCAATTGTTTCTTTGGCTTGGTCAGCCCTGTGACCTTGCGATTCGGCAGTCAGTGGATCGAGATTCTCCACCGACTTTTGAGAAGCAAAGGATTTCCTTTGAGATTGTGAACTTGAAGTCGTTGGTGGTTGAAGAGCAACTTGTTTCGGGCGAGGGCCTTAACAGCTGTTACAGCTCCTTCGTTGCACGACTGGATGAAGACTTGTCGCTCGATAATAAAATCCACAGACCCCCAAAAGAATAAAGATCGACTATCGAGACATTAATATCTCACTCATTCAAGTTGTCACATGCCTTTGAGCCAACGTGGCTTAGATCTCTCGCACCCTGTCTGCACATTCGATGCCTGCCCTTTGTGAGAGCTGAAACACTTCTGTTTGAGACACTCTTGGCTGACCAATGGTAAGCTCTCATCATGGACATTTCCAGCCATCTCGATCGTGAAATATCGATACTGAACTCAAAAAGCGAGCAAGATGGCCATGCAAGTTTCATGCAAACGTGTTGAAATCCCCAGTTGCCTATGCTGGATAAATATCGATAATTTCCTGCAGACACTTGGTTCATGCATCTCTCTGCAGTATCTGCTGCAGAAGCAACATGGGCCTCTGGCCAATAATCAAGTCAGTAAGTTTACGGGCTTCCAACCTTCTGCGGATATGTCTATGACGGGCGAGGAACACACTGAGGCCAAAAGGAGAGGCTCAGGCAGGACAGCCAGCCTCGTCCTTATATCCCTTGCATATCTTGGCCGATTCTTGTGAGACACCATACTTGACAAGGTTCGTCCCGCTTCCCCGTCATCACCAACTCGTGGACGACCTCCTACCCGGTATCCTAAACACGAATGATCTCACAGGTCATAGATGGACTTTGGTACCTCTTTAAAGTTGATGGAAACATGGATATTGGCTATTAGGTTTTAATGTACCACATTTAGTGCCGGAAATGTGTTAAAACTATTTACGTTGTTATGACCCCCTGTCGGTCTTTGGATGAAAAAGTGAGTGAGTCAACAACATCCATGGGTCACGAGAGTATAATGAACCTTATGAGTTTTCAGCTTTGCATGGAACTAGAATACCCTTCCTTTCACCCCAAATCTTTTTATCTCGAAGATCGGGCTGAGCACGCCTCTCCACCAAGTGATATTAATGCTATGTAAAAATGTCCAGCTAGACAGACATGTAAACGCCGCTCAATGTTCTTGTAATCAGGATCCCTTCTAAAGGCCATGACCCTATGGTCCCCACGGAACACAAGAGACGTGCTTCTCCGGGTCGAACCCCGAATGAGAGATGAGATAACAGATACCTCATATCAACAACCCACCCCTCGTCGCAACATAAACTCATAATAAGCTCAAACGTGACAGAACTAATCCTTCAATGTCACCCCAAAAAACATGGAATGGTGTCTGTCAAGATCATTTCGGTAGCAAACAGCGCCCATCCGTCAATTTAGCCTCCAGTCGGTTGTCCTACCGGACGAACGACCTTCCAGCCGACCGACCATCTACCGTCGATCTCGGTAACCTTCCGGAACCCTGGCTATTTCTCCCAGTCATCACCTTGTGAATGTTATTGGCTAGGATAAGGAAGCAAGGTTCGGCTATATCTCGAGAGGTTGGTGGAGGGATCGGCAAAGCAGGCCGCCTCGGAAAAGCATCAACAGTCACTTTTCCGACCCGGAGGTCACCCTACTCGTTCTCGAGATTGGTGGAACCGAGCCCTCGCCCTTGTCCTTGCTTCGTTAGCGCTGCAATCCTCTTCCCTAGACTGGCTTTCCCCGCATCCCCGCAAAGCAAACGGGGGCATTGAGATGAAGCGGTTCGGTCAGATGCCAGGTTTAGAAACGCCCCAACCAAGGATTCCCGGTTGTGATTCCTGTGGTATAAAGTATTGGGGAACCTTCTTCGAGACTTGGAAAGACACCAGCCCTTCTCTCGACCGTATCTCACCCTCGATCTAGAGCAGGACTGTCTCCATTGTGCAACTATCTCAGCAACCATGGCGCACGACGGCAAGAACAACATCTCGCATGTCGAGACGCGAGACGAAGAAGACCAGATTCAGAAGACGAATCAGAATGTCAAGCTCGACGCGTTTGGCGCCAGCGCGAAGACGGACCCCAAGGAGATTGCCCTCGTCAAGAAGCTGGACTGGTACATGATGGTTAGTGTTTGCGTCCTCTCCTAATTGAAGCCTATCTAACTCTCATTCTCAGCCCATTCTCTGGCTCATGTACTTTTTCAACTTCCTCGACCGCAACGCCATGATTAACGGACGATTGAACGGCCTCGAAGACGACCTGGGCCTCAAGGGCACTCAATACAACACCTGCGTCTCGATCCTTTTCGTCGGCTATCTCTGTGGCCAGATCCCCTCCAACATGATCCTCAACCGCGTGCGACCCTCGTGGTACATGGCTGGCTTCTGCATGGCTTGGTCCGTTCTGTCTCTCCTGACGTACAAGGCGAACAACTATGAGAGCATGCTAGTATGCCGATTCCTGCTCGGAATCGCAGAGGCGCCGTTTTATCCTGGTGCTTTGTACATGATCTCCATGTTCTACAATCGCAAGGAGATCGCGACGCGCATGTCTATTTTCTACACTGGAAACATGATGGCGAGCTCCTTTTCGGGTCTGATTGCGGCTCCCATCTTTGCGAAGCTTGACAAGGTCAAGGGCCTGGCTGGTTGGCAATGGTAAGACGATGACTGCCTTGAGCTTTGAATTTATCTGACGTTGAGAATTTAGGCTCTTCATTATCCAGGGTGCCTTATCCATCGCTGTCGCCATCATCGGCTTCTTTACACTTCCCGACAGCCCCCTCAAGACGAGATGGCTTACTCCCGAGGAACGCCAGCTGGCCCATGACCGTATCTGCCGTGATACTACTGGTCGCCGTGAGGGTACCTCTGTTTGGACTGGTCTCCGCGAGGCTGCTTCTGACTGGCGCACTTGGCTCTTCTGCCTGATGGACAACCTCCATCTCTCTGTACGTGACCCTTCAACGAGAAACTGCTCAAAGACCATCCTAACCAGTGTAATAGGCCAACGGATTCAAGAACTTCCTTCCTACCGTCATCGAGACTCTCGGCTACAACACTACCATCACTCTGGTCCTGACCTGCCCTCCATACCTCTTCTCGGGTTTCGTCTCCATCGCTGTCTCCTGGTCATCAGGACGCTTCAACGAGCGAACCTGGCACGTAACACTCAGCAAGGCCGTTGCCATCGTTGGATTCGCCATGTGCTGCGCTACCCTCAACGTGCCTGTCCGCTTCGTGGGAATCATGCTCTTCGTCGGTGCTACATACGGCGTCAACAACATCATTCTCGGTTGGACAGCCTCTGTCGTCGGTCAGACTGATGAGAAGAAGGCTGTTGCGATCGCCATGTGCAACACCTTTGGTAACCTCGCCAGTGTTTACACTCCTTACCTGTGGCCCAAGTCTTCTGCTCCGCGTTACCTCATGCCCATGGTGGCTTGTATCGCTTTCTCGGCAGGCGTGTGTGTTTGCGCGTGGATCTTGAGGGTGGCTCTGCAGCGACAGAACAAGAAGACCAGAGAGCAGAACCCCGACGAGACTAACTTTTACGTCTACTGAGCGGGATGAGGAGTGGTGAATAAAGCGTCTTTCGGCGATGGTCACATGGGGCCGAGAGAAAGCGATGTGGTTTATCTGAGAGATCAGACGGATTCATGATCTGTGATAGTAAAGTTTATTAACCAATCCACTATATATGGCACTATTTAGGCTGCACTTGAGGCTGTGTTATTGATACAGGACGCAATAGCTCGATTGAGCGCCCTACTATTGAACATCATCTATGTATACAATCGTCCCCTGGTTGGCTCACCAATGTCGTGTTCTCTTGTACCGAAGCTTAGGTGCCCTATCATATCCTTAACATTAACGCCCTGTTTTCTTCTAAACACCTCCGCCCTGGCTTCGCCCCAACGGAGGTGGCTCTGTGAGACATCCAGCAGGTAGTGTTCTACGTCTGGAACACTAGGCTTTTGAGTATGAGACTCAACATCGGTGCTCTCCGTGTCATGAATCTGTAAAGACGTATTTGAAGATTCCAGCAGACGTTCTCTCTCAGATCTTGCTGAGCCACTAAACCTTTGAGCGGCTTCTGGGTCGGAAAGACAATCGTGGACTATCTCCAGGGACGCTGACTTATCACCAATTTCGAGCTCCGAGATTGGTCTATCAGATGCATCTGTAGCCAAATTCTCAGGTATAGGAACGTGGCAAGCCGCAGACAAGACCAACGAGCTGTTCCCGGTAAGTGGCATCGGGCTCTTGATGGTCGGTCGCGTAAGTATCAAGGGCAGAACAGTCATGATGGAAACGGCGACCAGGAGCGCGAGCAACGCTGGAGCCGACCATCCAATCCCAACGAAAGCGTCATCGCTCAGTCCAGTCCGCAGTGGTCGTCGGTCGTTGGCGGTTCAAAGTATCCTAAGTCGAAGGTGAGAATCAAGAACGGCCTGCGAAGAAGGCAGGGAAACATACCACCTTCAGAAACAAAAACATATAGAGATTTCGACACCAACCAGTGTAGGGAAATACTGGCCAAGATCAAGGGAACACTGTATCGATATGGTAATTGCAGCCTGTAGGTCGACCGCTGCAGTCCTCGTGGCTCAGTAACTCGCAATGGGCGGTAGCCTGTCCCGTATGAACTCCATTCCTTCTCTGCACATAAACGTATGTAGAACGAGTTATAGTCAAAGTAAAATATCGAAAGAAGGAGCTGCGGCAGGTTACCCTTCAGGACAGCCGGGATAAACTCACTAGCAGTCGCCCCAGACACGTCAAGAACCCCGTTTGTCGCGTTCTGAGAGAGGGTCTGCTTTCCAAGTGAGGTTTCGGACTGCGAAAGGAAGAACATGGCAAACGGAAACATGAAGTTGGCGATGAGAAGGGAGTAGGTCCTGAGCCAGACCATGCCTTCGATTGACCTTGACCATCTCCGGCGCTCTGGCTGCCAGTACATGGGGGCACCCACATAAGGGTAGCTCCTGTCCTCGAGAACACCTTCAACTTCCTTATCCAATATGCATCTTCCAGTTGTGAACTTGTAAGGGGAGCGGATGAAGGATGCGATGGCATCCCCTGGGACCACAAAGGGGTCTTCTTTGGGCAGATAACGCAGTACCATGACGCAAAGACCGGCTTTTAGAGAAACAGATATGACGACGATCAGAAGAAGGCCATTCGATACACAGACTTTGCAGGTAGGCGAGAATTCCTTCACCAGACAGTACTCCAAGTCGAGGGTTACGGCATCTTTAGAAACCTCTGGCCAATTTTGGGTTGTGTCGTCCAAGTTGAGAAACTCAAAGACATAGGTTGATGGAATTGACTCAGGGGCCTTTGGTTCCATTTGCGGAGAGATGTCAGCTTCTTCTTGTTTGCCAAAAGCGCTGCCACAGCTCCGCATGAACGTCGATCGGTTTCGATCAGTGTCGACCAGCAACCGCGTTCTGCAGCCTGCGGTAAACCAGAGGGAGTTGGTAGCATCGACGGTGAAGTTCTTGTGCCATTGATTCTTGGACTTGTCGGATGATTCAGTCAGCTGGAAGATGTTGCTCTGTTTTCAGCCTAGAGTAGAGTTCCCTGATGCCATGAGAGACGAGTCTTTCGATTTGACAACCATGACGAGGTCGCCTAGGTTGACACGTCCATGGCAATACTGATACTGAGAAAGGCAATCAAGGACTTCCAGCCTTTTCCAATCTCGAGCATTGTTGGCCGTGAACTCGATTCTGTTGTAAACATCGCTGTTTGGGTCGAAGTGGTCTACTAGGGACACGTTCTGTCCATATCCCTGGACGCCGAGCAAGGATTGACCTCGATCGTCCGGGGGTGGCCACACAGCTACCCCGGGAGGGTAATACTGGGTGCCGTTGACGAATCCCTCAGAGACGATTGTGAGATTCCAGTCAGGGGTCATGTAGTCAGTCGGAAAGATGGCGCTGTTGAGGAATAGATGAAGCGGGAATGACGTGATAAAGAAGAGCAGCCAGCACATCGATCTGATCTTAGGGGCTCGGTAAAGATTTCTCATCGACTACACGCCAATCTTTAAAGGCACATTGTCGCTGTGTGCTTTGTCCACCTCGCTCCGCCTAGGTGAAGTGAGCACTTGCATGAAGAAGTTGGACGAGGCCAGGATGCCCGTGGAGTAGGCATTGAGGAAGAGATGTAGCCAAGTGTTGATCGATCTGCTTTTTGCGCAGGTGCCTTGGAACACGATGTAGTTGATGCCTAGGCCGCCGGATTTCGATACAGTGCATATCAGTAGAATGATACCGAACAAGGCAAATGTGAAAACGGCGAAGGTGTTGATGAGGGCGGTGCGCCGCCAACCGGTTCCCAACCTTTGCCACATAATCGGCGGTATTTTCTCGGGTGTAGCTATGCCATCATGGTGTCCGACCAACCATCTACCTATATAGATCTATGTAGGACGACCAGAAGTGCCTTGTAAGGCTGACTTGAGGGATAAAGATTTGAACGATGCAGCCAACAACCAAGACAGGGTGTCCTCACCATGACTGATCAATACTATTTCCCCGCACTTGAGACGAATTCACCGGGACCGCCAGGCACAGCTAGCACGTCATGGGGACACGCCACAAAGCAATCCTGATGAATGAGAAGCGGGACAAGTGCAGAGCTGAAGCAAGGTGCAGCTCCTGTTTTGCTCATTGCGCATTTCCAACGACGCTACACTCTGCAGGAGAAATGCTCCGCCTCCATGTTGACAGGTGGCTGTTGGAAGTGTCTTGGCATCCTGTGTTGGCAGACCATACCGTGGGGATCGCCAGCTGTCTTGCATGCGAGGTTGCTCTCAGTACGGTGGAGAGCTAGTAGCTGAGGATGCTTCGGAAGCCTCTGTATTTGTTTGCAGTATAATAAGTACATTTTATCACATAGTTATGGTTTGTCACACTTGTTTCCATTCACTATCAAGCTACAGGAATTGAGTCGGCTCTCACGACCTACGCTCGCTAGTTCTCATCTGTAGCAACCATCTCGTGATATGCGATAATTGATTAGTGCTAAAGAGCTAACCCCAGATGGGATTAAAGACTGAGGTGTCTTGCTCAGCTAACCAGGTTGCTCCATCCCGAAGACTGTTTTATCAAGACATTTACAATGTGAACGTCAAAGTCGTCTCGCAAATTCCGCATGCTGGCCATGGGGATTTCTTTCACAACAGGCGGGTAGACTGGGTGTCATGAAGCCTGAAAATTGGTACCACGTGAGGCGTGAACAAAGCTGTGAAAACCTCACGCACTGCCGACGGCCCCGCGGTGAATTAGGTCAATATATATAACGCAGCCTATACCGACATAGCAGAATCTACTTCTCATCTATTTCGGGTTGACTACTCTTTTCTAGGCTATAGGGTCGACAGTTTGCAATCATGGTTCTTGCAGGAACCAAGAAGGGGATGGGAAAACCATTATAGTCAGGGCTCTGGCTAGGCATCGTGATGAGCTTGTGATGGCTCGTCTCATCACCATTGAGAGTGTGCATCTTGTGCAAGTTGCCCTGCTCGTCAATGTCCATCTCTTCAGCTACGAGGATCCCAGAGAAACACGACCTTGGGCTTTTGCTCTTGAAGGTGGCCTGGTAGCCATATCCGAGCAGGAGATAGGCTCCATCGACTTGTCGGATAATCATGCCCGCCGCTTCAACTGGTTTGCCGAAAACAAAAGCTTGCTTGACCGTAACTTTGAAATTGCCAAGGACCTTGACCCAAGTTTTCTGTGAGTCGTCTGACTCATTGGCATTGTCAAAGTAGAAGCCAAACAGATCATCAGGTCGATTCGCCTGAGCATCTAGAATGAGCTTTCGAGCCTTGGAAAGCAAACCGTAGTGAAGCGGCAGGTGACACTCTTCTACCGGTAAAGAGTCGATTCCGAATGGAGAGCAGCCGATTGCGAGGTAGTTTGCAAGGGCCGACCAGATTCGCCGCACTCCGTATGCATCTCGTCGCTGTTCGGGAATAAACAGTGGCATGTGTTTATAGGCAAAACAATTTGCCGCGCTTTCGTACCGCTGTAAATATATGTCCGGGGCATAGAACTGTATGTCGGGGGCATTATGGACGTAGATGTCCAGGCTGTGGCCGACGGGACCGTCAGACGGGAACTGCCCGGGACGTTCACCCTCTGGTACACCTGCGGGAATGTCTCCAAAATCGATCCAGGATGAATCTTCGGAGCAAAGTGCGACATTCACGTACAGAGGAATATCGTATTCGGCCGGCCGGCAGAGGCAACTGTGTGGACAAAGCACGAGAAGGCATCGGCCATGAAGATGTCGCCCCTCCACTCGCCGTCGCCGAAGGCTTCGGTCCAGGTCAGGGGCCCGGCAGCTGTGTTCAGACGTTGAAAATCTGGAAACTTGGCGCAGAAACAAGGATGAAGATCGTCCCATGAGTTTTGTAGGTGCTTCAAAAGCTGCTAAGGCGCCTCCCCACGACTCTTGTTGAGCTGCTAAGTACACAGGAGTTATGAATTCTTTTGGATGTAATGTGATGCTTATGGCAGATGCCCATAGTATCCTTGATGGTCCTCGATATGCTAGCCTTTATCTAACCACAATAACTTCACCAAAGCCTTAGGTTTACGTAGATATCCTGATCGACAAGGTTGCAAGAAGATTTGTATTGAATCGTGCTCATGACATGAATAGGTTGTTATTCATAAAATTTATGGATTTCTCCATATAAATCGAGGTAATGTATGCCTAGAAATTCCCAATACAGGTGTAAGGTTTAATAAATGCCTGAGATCACTAGACAGGAGTATTTGGTTGCGCAATGGTTCCACTTCGGGGTATCCTACAGCGAAGCCAAGATATCGTTATGCCCAATCATTTATTTTACGCTTCCTGTTGGATTGACCCCTCGT